>BQNB010062074.1:767-36223 GCA_026074375.1 Tanacetum coccineum
GAAAAATTCATATGCTTGTTCAAATAGAATCTGAGGGGTTAAAAATCCTTGGGTAGTATGAGCATTTCCTAAGCACCACACAGCCTCGTGTTTCAACGGGTTTATATAGCGAACGCCTCTTCTAACTTGGAAACAGCATCTAAGATTGATTTTATTGCATTTTACACCAAACAACAAGATATTAGTTACTGCTTATATTCATTGATTCATTGATTTTTTCCAGCAAAGCTCAACCCCGTTTGGTCAAATTGTGATTACAACAAACTGCCGCTTATTAACAACTGATTCTTAATTACGAATTAATCAAATACGACAATCAATGAACTGTGTATCTCTATTAGTGAATATATGTTTAAAAAAAAACCTGAAATTTCATATAATATTCATTTAGGGAAATGATTAAATTAATCGTTAGTTTTTTAACGAGAAGTAACAAAAAAACCTAAATTGACTATAAAAAAAATTGGCATCATTTATGTGCAAGAAAAAAAGTAGAGTATCTTGATTGGAAATAGACCTTAACTTGAGTACTTTTCTATTTGCCCTATGTTGAGAAATCCACAAACTTTTATTTTAGTTTTACCAAGTCTCACATATAAAAGGCTTTAAGTTTTATTAACCCAACAATGTGGGACAAAACCAAAAACATTTTTTAGTTCCCTCGTCCCAACAACGTTATTAAGTGTACCAAACCGGTCCCGAGCGAGTGAGTGGTAGGTTTTACTTCCCTCATCCCAAATTAAATGTCTAGCTTTCTAGTTTGAGATGTCCTAAATAAATGTTCACTTATTGTTTCAACCAATCAAACGTTATTTTAGTGGGTAGTAGAGGTATACAAAAAATCTGGTTCATGAATCGAACCGGGAAAAAAAACCGAAACCGGTTTTTTTAAAACCGGTTTTCCTCAAACCGAACCGGCGTTTTCATAACCGGTACAATAGAAATCGACCAGACCGGTTTGTAAACCGGTGAAACCCGGTTTTTAACCAAAACGGTTACATAAGAACCAGTTAAACCGCTTGACTAACCGAACCGGTTAAGCATTTTCAATATGAAAAACCGGTTTTAGCCGAACCGGTTTTAGCCGAACCGGTTTACCGGTTTTAGTCAAAACCGGTTCAGTTTTGAAAAAAACCCAAAATGTTCACCTCTATTGGGTAGGGATGATATATGATCATTTTACAAAGGTTGCACGAGTGACGAGTACATCCAATCGTATTGCCGCTAAATAACCGCATTCAAGTTCGGTATCAGTTTCTTGTAGCTTTTTAAAAAACAGCAATGTATAAGAAACATAAATATTACTCTTGTTTGTTTACAGTTTTGCATTGCTTGTCCCACATTGGTATAAGAAATAAACTTTTTCTTGTTTATATATGTGGTGTAGATGGGTTCTTTTAGTTTTATGATTTGCATTATGTTGACCCTGGTGATATTGTTGGCTAGTGTATGCAAATACATAAATTCACGATACTAGCAATCAATCGTGCCCAGGTTAATTTATACAAATTGTTGTTTTTTTATGGGTAGACATAGTTTTTTAAATTGAGACTTACATAAAAAATCGTTTTTTATTTGTGAATGAATAAACATGAACAAGAAAAGTTATTCGTTTTTTATGGGTAGACATAGTTTTTTAAATTGAGACTCTTAAGATTAAATGCATAATTTAACTTTATAAAGCATCAGCCTATTAAATATTTACGAAAGAGAAGACGGTATTATTGAAACTAAATATTAAGGGCTTTTATTTAATTCGTTTTTATCTTGGAGCCAACATATAGTAGTACTGTTTACAATGCAACACAATTTTTTATCAGTTTATTTTCCGTATTTTTTGTCAGTTTAATACTTTTGACATGTTAAACTTTATAATTTTTATTCCGCACTTTCCGTTTCACAGTTTTATAACACAAACAAAATTATAAAAATAAAAAAAACTAAAAAACCGAAAAATATAGGGGGTACAAATGGCTTTTTAAGGAGGGTATTTATTAGGGGTGTTCAAAAAATCCGAGAAACCGACGAACCGAGCCGAACCGCTTGATCCAAAAAAAAAAACCGATAACCGAATAACCCGAAACCGAAAAAGCCGAAACCAAAAAACCCGAAGTACCACGGGGCGGTTTCGGTTTATGTTTTTTGGTAACCGCGGGTGACCGACCCGACCCGGGTATGTAACAGTTTCAACTATTTATTTATATAGGTAATATATTTCATTCGTTTATCTTCAAGTATTTTTGGTAAATTGACGATCCAATTGCTGTCACTTTAAAAACAATCCCTAAAATTTGGCTGATCATTCAAGTATATAATCATGCCCTATGATTTTCATTTCTCTACACAAGTTGATCACAAACCCCAGCCGACTATCTTGAATCCAGTATGGTCAGGTAATCACAACATCTAAATTTTTTAATATTATTGTGTTTGGCTCACTTTTCTTTTATATGTTTTCTAGTTTGATATATATCTTTTCTGAGTGTTGTGAATTGAAGTTATTAATATATAAATTTAGTGGTGCTTTTTGTATTCATATGCTAATTGAGTAATTGTGTCAAAAGGCCATTATGTATTTCTGTTTGAATGCTTTGTTGTAGAAAAAAAATGTCATTCTATTCATTGAAAATAGAACTAATTGTGTTAAGTTAGAAGTTTTGAAACAAATTTGAGTGGTAAACTAGGCTAACTCTATGAAGTTTTGGTATCAAAGCAACAATATCCAACTCTGTTATGTTAATTTTAGGAAATGTTGTTACTGTACCAAGTACCAACTAAGTGTTTCTTTGGTAAAATTAACAAAAATTGAAAGGGCATTATGTATTTCTTGTAACAGTAGTTATTGGTTGATAATGAAATCAAACATATTGCAAAGTTCTAT
The DNA here is from genome assembly GCA_026074375.1 of Tanacetum coccineum. Taxonomy (NCBI): domain Eukaryota; kingdom Viridiplantae; phylum Streptophyta; class Magnoliopsida; order Asterales; family Asteraceae; genus Tanacetum; species Tanacetum coccineum. The sequence continues at coordinate 3,649 of BQNB010062074.1, forward strand.
CATGCCGAAAAAGTATTTAACACACGCACGAAACCGTAGCATTCCGTAAAGCATGCAATAATTGATGTCTTTCACATAGCCATAGAACCATAGTCCATAGATGTCTTGTTCGATAAAACGAAATTTCAATATTTACGTAGGCTTGTTTCTAGATTGAATTAAAGCTGTTATGAAATTTATATGGTTTTCTAATGATTCTACAACTAGTTGAATACGATTCACTCCATTTATGAATAGCTTATTATCCTACTATAAGTCAATACATTAGTATGTATTAACAGGTCATACTATATCCTATAGTATATATGTTATTTGATTTGCAATGTAGTAAGCACACAATTTCATATATTAACCTTGCTGAATGTTGAATCACTAACAAACAGGTAGTAAATAAGACACTTAGATTTTTGACAGGTTCAAGTTCTAGTGCTTGTTTTGAGTTCTGTCTTTATGTATTTCGGTGTGTCTGCAGTGCTTTTGGTTATGCAGGTTTATGTGTGGTCTGGTATATATGTGTCTTATGCCATCTGATTGATCTTGTCCTTCCTGGTTTGTATTTTCAATTCGGGTGCGCCATGGTCCAGTGGTATGGGGAAATATAGTGTTTGTGTATGGTCCATTGTAGGCACTTGATCCCTTATTTTGAATCATGTGATGTTATATAGTTCTTTGGTTTGTTCTGGTTGTATGATATTGCTATGCTGTTGTTTGGAATAATCATACATTAAGTAGTCTTTATTTTTGTCACTTTGGTATAACATACATGAATTGATTTTACATAAAGGGTAACTGTCTAGTGTCTATAACGATTGATTACATGTTGCTCACTTTTGTAATATTGTTTTCTATACAGCAAAATGCAGTATGCTCCTGATCCTATCGTTGACACTCAACCTACCTCGCCTTCAAGTGAAAATGGGGATGCTTTTACTGATGACATGCCAACAACGGAACAGGTTCAAGAGAAAGAAACTAAGAATGATGGTGAAAAGGGGAAAGGTGAAAAGAGAAAGGGAAAGGAACCAGTGAACCTGAAATCTACAGTATGGGATCATTTCACTAGGGATGCTCCTAATTCTGAGTATGCTAATTGCAATTATTGCACTCGAGCAATCAAGTGTCCTAGTAAGAATGAAACTAGCTCTTTGCATAATCATTTAAGTCGTTGCAAGAAATACCCTTACAACCACGATAAGAAACAAAAGCTATTGGTTTTCCAAAATCAATCTTCTGTCCAAGATACCGGTGATAGTAGCTCGACGTTTGTTACTTGGAGTTTTAATCAAGAGATTTCAAGAAAGTATTGTGCTAGGATGATTATTCTTGATGAATTGCCTTTCAAGACTGTTGAGCATGAAGGGTTTCGTGATTTTGTGAACATGTTGCAACCACAGTTTCAAATCCCGTCTAGAGCAACAATCACTAGAGATTGCATGGATTTGTATGTGTCTGAATTTGAAAGTTTAAAGAAGTACTTTGCTAAGACGAAGCAAAGAGTTTCTCTTACTACAGATTTGTGGTCTTCGAGGCAAAACCTTAGTTATATGTGTTTGACCGCGCATTTCATTGATCGTGAATGGACTATGCACAAAAGGATTCTAAACTTTTGTCCAGTTTCTAGTCATTCAGGAGATATAATTGGAAAGTATATTGAGAAGAGCTTGCTTGATTGGGGAATCGACAAGGTTCTCACAATTACCGTCGATAATGCTAGTTCAAACGATACTTGTCTACGGTACTTGAAAAGGAGGCTTAATACTTGGAAGAAAAGTGTGTTGGAGAGTCAAAATTTGCACATGAGATGTTGTGCTCACATCTTAAGTCTTGTTGTTAAAGAAGGTTTAAAAGAAGTAGATGATTCTGTCATTAGAATCAGCTGTCAAGTATGTGAGGTCCTCTCCCGCTAGGCTTTTACGTTTCAAGGCATGTGTTGAGAAAGTCAAAATCGATAGCAAGAGTCTTGTTTGCCTTGATGTTGAAACAAGATGGAATTCAACGTACCTAATGCTTGAAAGTGCTATCAAGTTTCAAGCTGCTTTTGATATGTTGGAGGAACAAGACAGTAAGTATAGAAGCGAACTTTTATCCTCGAAGGGTATGCCTACAGAAGAAGATTGGGATTATGCTAGGTGTTTGTTGCCTTTTCTAAGAGGTTTTTATACTGCTACTTTGCGCATCTCTGGTTCTCTATATGTCACCAGCAACTCTTACTTCGATGAAGTTTTTGGCGTTAGAGCTATGATTAAAAAGAAGATGCTCGTGGAGGATGAAAGTCTTAAAAATATGGCTAACAAAATGATGAAGAAGTTTGACAAATATTGGAGCAATATTTCCACTATGAACATGTTTTTGTTTATTGCACCTGTTCTTGATCCTAGGCACAAAAAAGGATACGTGTTCTTCATTGTTAGGCAAAGCTTTGAGGAGGATAAGGCTCAAGCATTGTGCCAGAAGATAGATAGGTTATTGGAGGAGTTATTTGAGCATTATTTAGCTGTAGTTGGAGTGGTGAATGAAAGTAATGGGGCTGCTTCCGAAGTTTCTGAAGCTGATTCTGCCATGGATGTTGATGATGATCCATCAGCATATTTGAATAGTCAGTACAAAATCCAATTGGATGAGGCCTCAAGTTCGATAGGTGTACAAACTAAATTGCAAAATATTTAAGCGAGCAATGTGAGCCTCTCAATCGGAACTTTGATATAATAGGTTGGTGGAAATAAAATGAAGCTAGGTTTCTTGTAATTGCAGCAATGGCGAGGGATATCTTGGCAATTCCCGCGTCGACTGTAGCTTCTGAATAAGTTTTTATTACTGGAGGGCGAGTTCTTGATGCCTTCAGAAGCTCACTAACTCCCACATTGGTTGAGGCATTGATCTGCTCTCAGAACTGGCTAAGGTCCAAATCTGTTCCGTTTGATATCGAGGAAAAGCTTGATGATCTTGTAAGGTTATCTTTTATGATTTATGCTTTTATGTATTTTTATGATTTCATATTATCTCAGAAATGAAAGATTTGCCACAAGCCATGTCGACCCTTACCGTCGATGACTGAGAACACAATGAGTTGACACTACATCACAGGTAAATTAATTTGTCTTTAATGGTTACGTATTTAGAATAAATATGCTTCTTATCCTGTTATATTTTGTTTTTTGCTTTTAAATGTTTAGTCATTTACTCATCTATTTTAACAGGTACAAGCTTAAAAACTAATTGGATGGGTGACGGTTCGTGACTCGTGGCTGGAATTGAAGATTGTGTGTTGTTTGCTTTTCTTTTGATTTGAAGTTTGAACAATAATTGGGTTTCAAGATTGCATCTTATTTTTTTTCTTTGCATTATGTTTGAACCAAGACAATTGATGAAAATTGTGTGTTTTGCTGATGTGTTCTGCTATGCAGAATCTGAAACACAATTTTCTTATTGAATAAATGGGTTTGATTGAATTTTAGTATCATTATGCTATAGAATCTTGATATGGTTGGGGTTTTTAATAGAAATCATGTTATACAGGTTTAAAAAACAGCTTTGTATTCAACTTGGTGCAAGTATATTTGCTTGCTCGATTAACCATTAACCGATCCGTGAGTAACCGCTGAAACTCGGTCCGGTTCGGTTCGGATACTCCTGCTCCACGGTTCGGTTTCGGTTCGAAAAAAGAGGTACCCGCCCCGCAATGGTTGGTTCAGAATATTTAAGGTATCCGAGCCGAACCGCCCCGTGAACACCCCTAATTTGGTGAACTTCCAAATTTCTTAATGCGGCAATGGCAAGTATCATTCTAATCGAGGTTATTCGCGGTACCGGCGAATAAGTATCAAATTAATCTAGACCTTCGCGTTATCTAAATCATTTGATTACCAATCTTGCTTTATACTTGCCAATGGTGCCATCGGCTTTCATCTTCTTCTTGAAGATCCATTTATAGCCTAGTTGTTTACAACCAGGAGGTAAATCCACGAGCTCCCAAGTATGATTATTCAAAATAGAATCTATTTTACTTTTAATGGCTTCTTTCCATTGATGCCCTTCCGAGGAAGTTACCGCTTCTCGATAAGACGTGGGTTCATTTTCTACCATAAAAGAAACAAAATCGGGTCCAAACGATTTCTCGGTTCTTGCCCTCTTGCTTCTTCGTGGTTCAACCTCTTCTTCCTCGAGTTGATCTTGTCTCTCATCATGGAGATCATTATCATCTCGTTGTCTCTTATCTTGGACAACTTCGTCATCTAATCTAGATGAGCTTCCAGTTTTCTTCGTTAAACAAGGAAATATATTTTCGAAGGAAGCATTCCTTGATTTCATTACTGCATTCTTTTGTATATCTGAATTTTTCGAGTCATGTACAATGAAACGATAAGCACTGCTATTCTTAGCATATCCAATGAATATACAATCCACAGATTTAGGTCCAATCTTTTGGGCCTTGGGTGTCGGCACAGCTACCTTGCCAGACACCCCCACACTTGTAAGTACTTATATGATGGTTTTCTTCCCATCCATAGTTCATAAGGCTCTTTTCTTTTTCCTTACAAGGTATCTTATTTAAAAGACAAGTAGCTGTTAGAATGACTTCCCCCCACATGTACTGGCTTAAACCATAACTTATCAACATGGCATTAACCATTTCTTTCAAGGTACGGTTCTTCCTTTCAGCAATACCGTTTTGCTGAGGTGAATAGGGAGCAGTAAACTCGTGTCTGATTCTATGTTTCGCCCAAAGCTCGGCGAATGGATACACATATTCACCTCCTCTATCACTTCGTACAACCTTGATTTTCCTACCAAGTTGATTCTTAATTTCGGTTTTGTATATAACAAACTTTTCTATAGCTCCATCTTTACATTTCAACAAGTAAACGTAGCAATACTTTGTACAATCATCAATAAACGTGATAAAGTACTTATTGCCACTTTTTGTGGGTAGTGATTTCAAATCACATATGTCTGTGTGTATCATATCAAGTGGTTCGGTTTTCCATTTAACCGATTTGAAATATGATCTTGTAAGTTTGGCTTCAACACAAGTTTCACACTTATATTTTGAATCAATATGGAAGTTTGGTATGCTATTAAATTTAATCAAATGACGCATCGAATTAAGGGGGTGTTTGTCTAAGCTTATACGATGGGCTTATGAACTTATTAGCTTATATATGTCATATAAGCCCAAACTAGGTGTTTGGCTAAGCTTATATGAGTGGGCTTATGAGCTTATATAAGGGGGTTTTGATAAGCCACAAAAGTTTGGCTTTTTAAGTGGGTTGGGCTTATATAACATGTTATATTATAAATTACAAATTTACCCTCAATTATACTTATTCTAACATTAATATTTTTTAACTCATGTCTTTTATAGTCATTTACCACTTTAAAATAAACCAAACATTTGAAGTTATAAACTTACTAAATATAAGCTAATCCAAACAGTCAACGTGGGCATATAAGCTTACGATATATAGACTATAAGCCGCTTATATAACATAAGCCTAAGCCCAACTCATAAGCTTAGCCAAACACCCCCTAAAATTTACATGTCCAAGATGACCATGCCACACATTAGAAGACTCAATCAAGTAAGCAAAAGAATTCATTTTATTGATATCATTCTTAACAACCATTACATTGAGCTTGAACATACCATTCACGACATATCCCCTAGCAACATACATTTGATTCTTAGACAAAACAAACTTATTAGACTCAAAAACAAGATGAAAACCAAACTTGTTCAACAGCCAACCGGACACAAGATTCTTTCAAATCTCCAGAACATACAAGACATTAGTCAACTTGAGCTCTTTCTTGGATGTCATCTTCAAAATAACATCTCCTTCGCCCTTGATATCAGCAGTTGCAGAGTTGCCCATGTACAGCTTCTCTCCATTGTCAACCGCTCTGAAAGAGTAAAACATACTCTTGTCAGCACACACATGACCGGTTGCCTTAGTATCAACCCACCAACCACTATTGTTAGAACCTACCAGGTTAACTTCAGAGGTCATGGCAATGCCATTAGACACCATAGCAATAATGTCTATATTATCATTCATCATATTGGCCTGGCGTGGATTCACCCGCTTCGGCATCTTGCAATTAGCAGCACGGTGACCTGGCTGGTCACAGTTGTAGCAAGTCCCTTGAAACTTTTATTTTATAATTCTAGCTTTAGGAGCAAGGCACTCAGCTCTCCCTTTGCCCTTCTTGTCATTCTTCTTTTTGCCTTTTCCTTTTGCCTTAAAATTGGACTTTGAAGATGAGCCAGCATGCTCAACCATATTAGCCTTGGCAAAATCAGGTGCATAAGTGTTTTTCTGAGCCAGCTTGTTGTCTTCTTCAATGTGAAGACGAACAATCAAGTCTTCTACACTCATCTCCTTCCGCTTATGCTTCAAGTAGTTTTTAAAATATACCCAGCTTGGAGGTAACTTTTCAATAATAGCAGCAACTTGAAAAGTTTCACTCACAGTCATTCCCTCAGCATGAATTTCGTATATTAAAATCTGCAGATCTTAAACCTGGGTTATCATATTTTTTGAATCAACCATCTTGTAATCCAAAAATGAGCTACCACGAACTTCTTTGTACCAGCATCCTCAGTTTTGTACTTGTGTTCCAACGACTCCCATAATTCTTTGGCAGTCGTGGTCTTGCAGTACACGTTATACAAATCATACACCAAACCATTCAGATCATAGTTGTGACTCAAAAAGTCTGAATGTTTCTATGCTTCCACAGCTTGAACAGCTTGTGCATTAGAGGGTTGACCTTCTTTAGGAGGTTCCACCTAAGGTGCAGTCTCCTTTAAGAACCACGCAAGGTTCAAAGTAGTGAGATAGAAGAACATCTTCTGTTGCCACCTCTTAAAATTCTACCCATTGAATTTTTCTGGTTTTTCGGCATGATTAGCAACTGTGTTGGTAACCGCCGCACCAGTTACGTTCACAGGAGCAGTCACATTAGTTTCGTTTGTCATCTTGAAAATTCAAACACAAATAGTTAAACAACTGTTATAAATCGGTATCTGCTTCAAGGAAACTCAATCGTGGTTTCAGTGAATCAAACTGATCAGTTTAATAGAAACACAATCTTGGTTTCAAGATAAACTGATAAGAACAATTGCTTAAAAAAACGTTTTAGATATGTAATCCAAATCTGTATATTAAAATATGTTTAATTAAAACTGATTTCCAAAGAAACTCAACTTGGTTTCGACAGAAAACAGTTTGTAATGATAAAATCTGTTAATAATAATTAAGCCGATTTTAAAAAAGTGTTTTAAATTCGGTTAAACCAAATCTATTTTTAGATTGTAGGAAACATGTAACACTTTTATTAATAAAATTGAATTATAATAACTAAATTAAATTAACAGAAAATAAAATGCAGAAAATTAAATAATAGACAGAAAAGGGTAGAAGCAGAAGACAGATTCTATGAACGTCAAATTAAATAAGGCAGTAAACGGTCGTGGAACGAGGCTCGTGTTTAACACGATTCCCTTAAAACAGATTCGCCGTTTGTTTCCCACGGTACAACGTACAGCCAGACCTGACAACTTGCCTGAAAAATCACGAAAGTATCTTGCGTATTTTTGATCTGATCGAAAAGGAATGTTGGAATGTGTAGCTATGAGTTGTGATTTTTTTGATGATTAAAACTGAATGAGGAGAGGTTCATTATATAGCCTAAACCTATCTTGGTCACCAATCCAAAATATCACCTAAAATAATAAATCGATTTGCAAATATGTTTAAAAATAAACACGATTTGATATATTTCATATATATAAACAGTTTTTATAAAACTTGTTTCCAAAGTTTAAATCTGTTCCATAATTAAATGGAGAATAATCTGGAAGCTTATTAAATACGGAAAAAAAATTAGCAGCAAAAAGATACGCGCACAGGCGAACTTTCGGAGCTGCATTCGTGTCCACAGGTCGCGCGAGTTCAAAAGCTTCGAACCCATCTTGGCCCAGAAATCCCATTTTCTACACCCCCTGCGTGCGCGCACATAGGTGTGGGAGCATAACCCAACCAAAGGAATTTGAAAGCATATACCAAGTTTTCCTTATAAACATGATTTCCCTTCACTCTTTGGGTGATGTGGGATATATTCTATTTTCCAGATTTTGTGCCTCACTTTGAGACACGATATCTCATTCATATTTACTTCAATTTGGACATACTTTAACACGTTACGAAGCTCTCTTCAAGGAGAACTCAAAGCTACTAACTATTAAATATATATATAACAAATACATATATTAAAAAGTTTTCAAAGTTTGAAAAAATTCATTTTGCAAAAACTCATTTTTCCATCAGGTTTAAGCTCGACTGGTACTGCTAATCACTCATCCATTTATTTCTCACATGTTGATGTCTTCGATCATATGTTTTTGGTCATGCAGTATTAAGAAATCTTTAATTTTACACCAATCTTGAATCTTGACTTTTTGAGCATGATGCTTTTTGTTCTCTGCTTATTTTTTTAGTTAGCATCTTGTTCATTTTGGTAATTTGGTAGAAGTGTATGTTACGTGTCCACCGGGCCAAGTCCCATGCCAACGTAACCTCATGCAAGCCAAGCAACTTCTTTAATTTTAATGTTAGACTTTTTCAAATGTTAAGATTTTTTTCCTTTTCCAGTGTGCTAGAATAAAGGAAAGAGTGGGTATACCACCTTCCATGTCTTTCGTAAAATTAGGATCTCTTAACTGTTGGTTGTATCTCCATATATGGAGGGTTTTTGGTTGGGAATGTTTATGCAGAAAATTGTCCCACTTCTTCTCTTATTTCCCTTCTAGTTTTCTTTCTTAGAATCTTTCCATTTGGTTATCTGATCGATCCACATCAGTGTAGAACAGTGAATTATTGGGCTAAGAATGAGATACCATTTTCTTTGATTATTACAAACAAGATTTTGATACCCGCGCTTCACTGCGGTGCGTATTGATGCCCGTGGTTCGTTGCGGTGCGTTTTGTTTAGAACGTTTTTTATTATAAAGTTTTTTTGTTGTTCGGTTTATAAATTTGTATCTTTTTTTATGTTTAATGTTGATAAATTTTTCCATTGAACTTACTATTTAATTGTTCTTGTATAAGCCCATGTTATCAATAACAAAAGCCCATGAGAGGATATTACAATCTGTAGTCCCCCAAGATTTCTAAAGAGACAAAGCACTAATAAAAACGATCATCTCTCATTAATTATAGTTAATCACTGGAATGAATGGTCAAACGGTTTAGATAGTGGGTCAACACGGGTAACTTTGGTACATGTAAGATCTTACAAAATATTATACATTACTTAAATGGTTGTGTGCATCAACAATACACTTTTACTTTGATCTCATTCGACTCGATTACCATTTACCTAGCATAAATCCTTTATTTTTGTTTGTATCTTCTCCGTACTTCACGCAAAAATCTTTGATTGAATATCTTAAAGCACTGTAGAGTTGCCCTCTAATTTTCATAAAAGCCTTTTTATATATGTGAAACCTAGCCATAACTGAACCATTAAACAAACTATTATTGATTCAAGTATCACAATGTAAATAACATGAGCATGACAAAACCTTTTTAAGTATATTGAAGGACTTGCACTCTTTCTACATAGGCACTACTTCCACATTCATATATTAATCATAAGATATACGAATGAATGATGAACACATGTCAGTGACACACATTAACTGTTTAATTTACCCAAACAACGTTAACACTCAACATTTTTATTTTTCTTTGCAAAACTAAATGTTATGACGCTGAAAGATGTCACGCATATGATACAGAAACTACTGAGTGTTTGGCATGAGTTGGAGGTGGCAAAATGGGCGGCTGAGTAATGGGTAAATTCATCCATCTTAAAATTGTCGCTTGGGTATGGGTCAAAGTGGGTCAGGCTGGGTTTTGCCAACCTATTCAGCAAATTGACTTTTTTTTCTAATCTTATAATCAAGATATTAGATGTTACCTCATTAAGAATCTCTTTGTCAAGAAGATTAAAGTGTTATCGGCAAGTAAAGCTCTGCCTTTAATCTTTGGCTTATAATGAGAAGGTGTCTTAAAACGCAATACAAGATAAGGTATTGGGATGTTGATGCAACAACTGATTTAAATCAGTTAAAGACTCGCATGAACACCTCTTTTTTGAGTGCAAGTTTTCTGCCCAGGTTTGGTTTCTGGTTCGTCGTCTTGCTGGAATGGACATCGTACCGCCTGTGTTATATGTATGTGGTTCCAGCCTATGGCTGCAAAACGCATGGTTCTAAATATTGTGGGTAAGTTACTCTTTGCGGCTTCAGCTTGTTACATTTGGTCGGAGAGAAATAATCGGCTGTTTAAAAACACTAGAAGATCCCCAGAAGAGCTAAGAGACATTATCATGGTCAATGTTTGCCTTAAACTTGCAACTTTCAGATACACGAATAAAGCGAGGGTTCACAAATTGCTATCGTTATGGAAGATGCCTTCGACATTTAGGACTTATGAGTAATAAATATGAGTCGTGTCATTTGTTTTTGAGTAGTTTCTAATATCGTTTGTGGCATGTCACAAACGACTTAGTGTTTGTTTCAAGCGTAGCTTGAGGTTAATGTGGCTATCTGCCACATTCCATTGTTCTTAAACGTTTCTGTGTTTAATATACTTTACCGGGGAAACCCTCTACCTAAAAAAAAGTAAAGCTCTGCTGAGCTGATCGTATATCCTGCAACAAATGAGTCTAGATGTAAACTTGAGACAGATGTGAATACACTACTATACTGAAAACGGGGCAGACATCGATACAAAAAATGATAGATCGGAAAGGATGGTTTTTTGATTGGACAAAAGCTATAAATGAGTAACATACTTTTTGTTTTGTGCTACTATGAGTAACTTACTTCAAAAAGTATCAACATGAGTAACTTATTTTTAAAAAGTCACCAAAATGTGTAACCATTGTCTTTTCTTGTACACTTCAGCTGTCACCTAGGATGTCATGTGTACAGTCAAAGTCAAAGTCAACATTTTTATTTTTTTATATTTATTTTTTTTTTCTTAAATTTTTTAATTAAAAAATATAATTTTATTTTAAAATAAAGTAAGAAAAAATTAAAACAAATTATTAATTTTTTTTAAAATAAAGTACGAAAATTTTTTAAATAAAGTAATTTTTAATTTTTCTTTTTAAAATAAAAATTTATAATTTTTTAAAAAAAAATTTCGTACTTTATTTGAAATTTTAAATTACTTTAATTAAAGTAATTTAAAATTTAAAAAAATTTGTACTTTATTTAAATTTTTAAATAGAGTAAATAAAAATTTTAAAATTTTTGTTTTAATTTTTTTTCTTACTTTATTTAAAAAAAATATTATTTTTAATTAAAAATAAAAAAAAGTAAAAAAGTTAACTTTGACTGTACACATGGCATGCTAGGTGGCAACTGAAGTGTATAAAAAAACAGTGGTTACACATTTTGGTAACTTTTTAAAGGTAGGTTGCTTATATTAATACTTTTTGAAGTAGCTTACTCATAGTAGCACAAAACAAAAAGTATGTTACTCATTTATAGCTTTTGTCTTTTTTGATTTAATGAAACTTTTTATTACCTCTAATGTGTCCCACTGAAGTCGAAAGCAAATTTGATTTTACGCCAGCAAATAAGTTGCGCATACCCCGACTCCATCGAAAGACAGGAAAACTTGATGAGCAATCGCTAATGCTTCTTTGTCCCATGAGGATCCCGTTACAGAAAGTCCACCTCCTATGTCTTCATCCCCAAGCTTCAAAATCTATTTTAACAAAAAAAGGTTAAGTGCCTATCTTTCGATATCATTAGCATCCCAAGTGAAGAAAAGCCAATATGTATTTGAATAGACGTCATGTTAAGAATAATTTGCTTTGCATTATTTAAGTGTGTAGCTCTCCTATAGACACCATGACCTGGACATTGTTTAAGACCAACATTATAAAACCTAAACATCAACAATCTATGGTAACCATCTCATTTCCATGTCACCTGACTCCCCACAAACCAAAAAAAAAACGATACTGCATGTTTCTTTTTGAAGCACATCGTCAAGTGGTCTACCTAATCTCAGTTTTTTTTTAAATTAAACAATGTTGGGTTTTTCATAAGGTTCTTCTTTAATTGTGTTTGCCCATTAACTTAAACATGCATAAACCACTTTTACTAACTAAAACAAAAGATGTCGTATAATAATGCTTGTAAAATGCATTTAGTTGCTTATTTAATATTTATTGTATCTAATCGATAAAATTAGAGATATGAATAGTCTATATCCAATGCGTCTATGTGAAAACCTGCTTTGTATCTTATAAAAATGATACTTGTATTACAAAAAATGACTTTTTTTAACTTCTACTTTTTTTGGCTGGCCTTTAATTTTTTTTCACCTTACTGATTGATCTCTAGTGCTACATACCTTAACTCTAGAAGATACTTATTAAACTTTTCTTTGCGGTACCTTTCCGCTTCTAAGTTTTTAGCAGGGATATTTTTTTACCCCTTCGTTGGCCACCATTACTTCAGGTACATCCTTCTGAAACTGAACAATGCATTGCGCTTACCTGATAATATAGATACACATCATTATTTTCAAGCTTGAAATTACTTACTCGTGTTTTCAAGGTGTACACCACTATTTCCAGACCGCGTGTGTTGTAGTGACCTGAAAACGTGTGTCAACGGAGAGTGTTATTTTTATTTCCAAATAGTTACAACACCTCAATTTCCAAATAGTCACTTATTAAAAGTTAAAAATTTGTAAATAGAGATACTGAACGACATTGCAGAAATATATGATGTCCACGCAAAATCTCGCATTTTTATCCAAGTTATCCTGAACCAAAAAAGCAATGCTCTTATTCAAACAATTTCATCATCAATAGACGCAATTAAAAAACCATATACATTTACTAACAACACGATCATTAATAGCACAAATAAGCTTAAACAAACACCCCATAATCTCAAACCAAAGTTGTAATAGTAACAAAAGAAACAAAAAGCTAAAACTATAAGAGAGCACATCAATTATTCATCTATGGAGGTGGAAACATACTAGGGTTTGTCTATGTTTTTCACTAACTATTCCAGAAATAGAAAATAGTTATCTACGATTAAACTTGGTTTTTCCAGTTAAGTAATAGGAATAAGAATTTCTTCCTAGGCAAAGTGTATAAAGCCTATCAAAGGTTTCAGGTTATTCAATTGTATACTGATATTTTTTGGTTTTTCAATTATCTTGTTATCCCTTATTTTTTTCACTCTTTGGTTCATTATAGTCCAAGTTGCTTAATAAACTTGAAAACATATAACATGATCTAACTTCCATAAGCATTCCACTACAATGAAATACAATAATCAGAATCACTGATGACACTACAAACTATAGGTGGCAGATTATGTTTTACTCATCCAATCAAACACTTTCAACAGATATTAAGCAATCATCTTTCTGGTTTGCGGTCATTTTTAACCTTAAAACGTTTTCAGAAGAGATATGCCGCACTTTAACATTTTCAGAAGAGATATGCCGCACATAAGTAGCTTATAAGTGGTTATTTATAAGGAGAAGCTAAACAAATAAGTAAGTTGAATACCAAATTAAAAACTTTTAAAAACAATAACCGGGTCAAGCGCAATCGGAGCAACCTTAGTGCATCGTCTTAACTCCCCTTTCGTCAACCGAGCCTGCAAAACTCACAAAACAACATTAAATTAAACCCAAAAAAACACCTACAAAAAAGAACTTTTTTTTATCGTACATCATTTTCAATAATCAAATCTCAATAGGGCATAAAATAAATATCAGCTAACCAAAACATAACCAAACTTAAATTCCAATCTGGTTAATCAAAACATAGAAACCAAAACCCCTAATTTATTTTATATAAATGATAAGTCTGAAGTTAATACACATAAATCAGGTACTGATGATTTTTTGAACACGTTCAGAGACCAACACTGCTTTCGCTTCTGCCGCCATAAGAGTGTGTGTAGTTTTGCAAGCTAGGGTTTAAACCTACAAAATTACTATAATATACATTTGTTAAAACCAAACCACAATCTAATTAAAAGTTTAAAAAAATACAGCAAGAGTTAAAGAAAACGTAACCTTCTACTCAGAGGAGGTCATAGGACGATTCACACCTACGTGGTTGGTCGGATTTTTAGAGAGTGAAGGATGTGGCCGGATTTTTAGAGAGAGGAAGAACTGTGTATGAGAGAGATGATGAGGAGACGATGGTATCTGGGGGAGAAGAGAGGAATATGGTACACGTATCCCGCTAGGTGTTTAATTGCCAAGTGATAAGTAGGAATAAAATAATTTATTAAATAATATAATACATGGTACTGTTCATTTTGTGTGTGAAAAAGATTCAACTTTTAGTATAGAGTATAATGATATAGTATGGACCCACACTCCAGCAAAGCACTTTCTTATTCATATGTTAGTACATTTGTCATGTATATATCTGTTCGGAACAATAGACCATGAGTGATTCTTTTATTGCTTTTCAGTCATCTTTAGAGCAAACGGTGTGGTGACATTTGCGACTCGCCACTCCTACGTGGCGTTCGTCGAATAGTAGCCACGATACCACCACTCTCTCCACTTCATCGCCAGTCACTCGCCACATTCAATTTCGTTGGTTAACCAATGCAGAAAACGACAACATTGGGTTGTGTTTTTTTCTTTTATTTTATTTTTCTTTGATTTTTAAAAGGGTGTTTTGTTTAAAAAAAAATTATTTCTGGCGTTGCAGGTTTTTTTAGGAAGAAGAAGGCAATTTTTTTTGTCTAGTGTTTTATTTTATTTTATAAAAAGTAAATTTACATTCTAAGTCCTTATAGTTTGTTTTGTTTGTCATTTGTAGGTTTAAATTTAAAACTTTATTTGAAAAGTGTGTTTTTTTATAAAAAATACATTTATAATTTTGTATTTTTAGTTTTGTCGTATTTTTTTCGTACGTTTTTTTAAATTCGTATTGTATTTTTATTTTCGTATCGTATTTTTATTCCCGTATTGTATTTTTATTTGAATGAAATGAAATTAGTTTGTGTGAAAAATGAGAAAAAAAATAAAATGGTGGGTGGTGGGGCCCAAATGGCATGAGTTGGGGTATGTTACGAAGAAAGAGATATTTTGAGATGTTGTGTTGAAATGATGTGTCATTAATAGGACCCAAATGGCATGACTTTTGGTTGCCGTGACACCTCTTGCTCTTAGATGAGAAGTGGTTTTAAAATCGTGAAAAATAAGAACCGTAACCACATATTCCGATATGCATCTATTTGATTTAGAAGCAATTTTATTAACTTGAATGTATCATTCTTTATTTTCTTGTTCACAAATAGATTATAGAAGCATGTAATAAAAAATGATACTTTATTTAAAGGGCAATTTCATACATCTTCTTATTTTAGTTGAAAATTTTATATATACTCAAACATGTATTTAAAACATTGTACATTATGCATTTAATACTTGTATTTTTTATATATATAAACTTAATCATGAAAATAAGGTAATATACAAAATTAATCTTTTATTTAAATGTTTAGATCAGTGAAGAAATCCCGACCTTGTGTACCTCTTTTAAATGCTTTACCATTAAAATTCATTCTAGTTGGTTTTAAGAATATAAAAAAAAAAGATCAGTAGCCCTCCACCTTCAAACCCTCATGTTTAGATCCAATGGTCAGTTTCTTCACATAGTTATGATTTTATCAAGTTGATGAAAGTTTCTAGGTAGAAGATGGAGTTTGATTGTTTTGTGGAAGAAGACTTTTTTGAAAAGAGAAAAACAAAGTAGATATAGTAGTAGTTATATAAAGGAATAATTTCATATAATTATTTGTGGTAAAAGATTTGTAACAACTCATCATGGGATAATTCCATTTCTAGCCCAAAATCCAACCCCAAAATGCAATCCTAAGTCCAGGAACATCTTTTTCCAAAACTAGACCCGCGCAACTAAGCTACTGGGCAATCATGGAAGAATTTGACAAGTGTCCCGTATGTGTAAGGTATAAATACTTGATATGTTTTTGGGCAACGTTTATTTTTGGGGAGAATTGTACTTAGGGCAACTGGTTAAAATGTAATTTCACCCTAATATTTTTTTCCAAAAAGTCTTACACACAAGTACAATTTACATGGTGCAACTTGTACCTTAGGGAAACCAAACTAATTTTGTTGGGGCCACTATAATAAATACTTTTCTGTTTTAATTAATTTTCTTTTGTATTTGTAAATATACACACTCTTTTTTAAGTAAACACAGTTTTATTTTTGTAAGTATATACACTTTTATTTTATACACACTTTTATTTTTAAACGAGTTTCTTCATCTCCCTCCCTTCCATCATCTCCATTGTCTATCTTCTCCGTTGCCGACACGTCCATATCCATCGTCCCCAATTCCATTATCTTCTCCCCATCATCTCCGTGGCCAGAATTTTTGCACATGACTATCGCCGGATCCATAATGTGTTATAACAGGGTACGTGATTTCATTTTTTATTTTCAAATCGTTTGATTTTTTCATTATAGAATTCAAAAACTTTTAATATTAATTGATAGGTTTATCATTACTCACATTAATTTGATTTTGAAATATGTTTTAATTATTTTTTCAGGACTTAGAATGTAAAGTCATAATCGAGAGTAAATTGAACTAATTTTGGTTAATTAAGCAAAAGTTAGATGCTAATCGACAGATCTTGTTTAGGAGTAGCTGTTTCGGTTGTTGGTTGGATTTATTGTTTTTTTTATCATGAACCACAACTCATAGATTATATGCTGCGAAAACAACATAAAGTGGACTCTTCTCATTATGATATGCCTCTCATTTATTATACTGAAGGTCATAGTCTGCATTTTGGTCGTCCAGAGTTTGCTCTCATTACTGGTTTGCCATTCGGCGATGTCAACTTTGGTTTATATACTTCCAGGGAGCTAAAGTTACGTAATAGAGTTTTTCCACATAAGTTAGGTTCAAGTGTAACAAACTTAGATCTTATTGGTGTTATTGAGGATGAAGAGACATTTCAAAAGCTTTGTGATG
Source organism: Tanacetum coccineum (assembly GCA_026074375.1). Classification (NCBI taxonomy): domain Eukaryota; kingdom Viridiplantae; phylum Streptophyta; class Magnoliopsida; order Asterales; family Asteraceae; genus Tanacetum; species Tanacetum coccineum. The sequence continues at coordinate 20,740 of BQNB010062074.1, forward strand.
AAGACTCCATACGTCTTTGTCTTATTTTATGTTTAGAGGTTATCTTTATGGGTCGGTTGTTGACATGCCCGGTGGATGATACCTTGTTCAGGTTGGTTGAAAGTCTAGAAGATTGGAATTGTTTTCCATAGGGTGAGCACATATGGACCCATTTATATGACCAAATTCAGAATGTGATAGAAAAGCATAGCGATGAGCACTATTTTGGAATGAAGAAAGATCCAAAGTATGTTCCTATGTATACGTTGTCTGGCTTTGTTTTTGCTTTCCAGGTAAACCATATTACGATATATTGAAATATTTCTCTGTTAATTTTGAATGTGGATATAAGTTTATGACTATAATTTTGTATATTATGTAGGTTTGGATCTTTGAGTCATTTGAAAGATGCAATTGTTGGTGGAGTAAAGATCCAAATGTTATACCAAGAGCAGTTGGTTGGTCGAAAAAGTATATCTTTAACAGATCTGATTGTGGTTACCTTTTTGCGAAGGTTAGAGCATATTCATTTAAATAATATTAATAATAATTAACGCGTTGCTTTGATTAGTACATCTCATAAATTATGTGTTTAATATAACTAGCAATCGACCACAACTAGTGAAATCAGGCCTAGTAAAGCTGAGTACGAGTCATCATGGTGGATACGTAGCCAGTTGTTTTTCCGTCAACATGTTCCAAAAGCTCCGGTTGCACAACATCATAGCATGTATGAAACATATCTTGCAAAGTTGGAGAAGTCACGCAAACGTGTTCATTCAAGTTTCAGAACATCGTCTGGTGTTTTGACTACTCTTATTAGTACGCCCAAAAAATGGATTAGGGATCAAGTTATTAGTCAGCTAAATCTCCGTGTTTTCAAACTTGAGACTATTATTCAGGTTAAGGATCAAGTTTTGTATTTCAATTTATACCATTTTTCAGGTTCTTAAATAGAATTTTGTAATATTTGTTCACCACTTTGTAGGTTCTTGCACGAGAAAGAAAGAACGAATATGGGGTATAGTTTCTGAATGTGTTGTTTTCATATTTTACATGCATTTTTATGTTGTTCTTATACATACTTTTTTTCCTAGCAGTTGTTGCAGTTTAAAGACGAATTTTCCAGATTGGGCCGTGAGTTTATGAATTCATTGAATATCTTATTTGAGGAATTGAGTCAGCCACTTTATACAGATGAAAATCTTTCTAACGTAATAAACATGAAGTTTCTTCATTTTACAGCTAATCATTTGTCAATATCTAATAATGATTTACTTATTAAATACAGGATTATCTTGTTGAAGAGGAATTAAGATTGTGTTTGGAAGCTGAAGAACGTATGCGTTTGGAACACGAAAAGAACATTATAGAAGAACTGAGCTTTATGGTCAAAGAGGCTAAGAGGATGAAGTTGGAAGAAGAAAAACTTTTGCAGATATCGCAGTTGAAAAAAAAAGGCGGCAAGAGTTTATGAATTCAAGTCATGTGAAAACTATATTGGGAAAGTTAACACATACAAAGGGCAATCACGTTGATAGTATGCCTGGTAAATCAAAAGCCACTGTAAGTTGGGTTAAGATAAACAAACACCGACTAAACGTAAATGATCCCTCTTTGGCGGAGTTGCTTAGAAAAGTGAAACCATGGGTTGAGGTATAATAGTCATCATTTTATCCCTTCCATCATTATTTGTATCCGCTTATATATACTTATAATCTTTGTGTAGGATCTTTCACGCTCGTTTCATTCATTAGACACAGTTTGGTTGACTCCAGATATCCAACGATTTATTAGTCGAGAAGGAAATATTAAGTGTAAGTTTCCATGGAGCGATGATTACACCGTAGGTCGGAATTTCTGGTTAACATTAGTGTGCTTAGACCCTACTCGAAAAGGCTGGCTAAGTGAAGAGGTTAGTATGATTACAAAAAACTAATTAAACTTAATTTGAAATATAAACTTAAAGCCTACTGTATTTGTAACGCTAATTTTATTCTGTCATTAACAGCACATTGACTTGTGGGTCGATTATATGTGGCATGGGAGACCTGATAATGCTAACTGGGCCATGGTCAGCTGTTACTTTGTTCAGATACTTCTGCAAAACAGCACCCCCTTGTTTTATGCCAACGGTGATAAGTATGCCACTCCATGGAGCGATGTTGATCAGGTAATAGTTGACGCTTAATTGCGTTACAATTGTTCAATCCATATCACCTATAATATCTGCAATCCTAAGAAACATTGTAAACGTTGTAGGTATTTTTTCCTATTAACGAAACGGCTCAGCATTGGTGTCTTGCCCACTTTGATATAGTTTCCGGATTGGTCACTTTCTATGATAGTGGAGACACTTATGACTATGAGTCTCGTGATTTCTATGTCCGTGTTCGGGAATGTTTAAAGGTACATTTTGTATGTTTTGTTATACTTCCTAGGTGTTGCTTAATCTTTAAAGAATCATATTTGAACCAAGGCAAGGGAACTGGTTCAAGTAGAAACTTGTAATTGACCTGTAGTTCATCATAGGTAACTAGTTCAAGTAAGTACACATAACACATTAGCATTGGTTATTAAATTAGTAATGGAACTAAGTTCACTTCCATTTGTTTGTAACTAATTCTGGTACAAGTCCTGTTTAACATGTCTGCCAACATCATTTAATACCTTCTAATCACAATTAATGATTTTTGCCATTTTCCTACTAGTCATACCTATGTTCAAGTAAGTACACTAAACACATTATAAAATGTTTTTTCTCTATATAAGCCTTTTCTCTACCAATCCTTTTCCATACACCTTACATTCACTTAAAACACACTAAAATGTATCACCTTACTCGCCTAGCTACTTATGCAAACTCCGGAGATGACAAAGAAATGATGATTAAGTTGTTTGAGATTGACAATGAAAGGGATTTTAGGGCTGTTAGGGACACTTATGCAAGTTGTCAAGTTTTGAATTTGCGTTGTCAAGAGAGGCGAGAACAAATGATTGAGATGCAACCCTTTTTGCATTTGTCACCTGTTCTTGCTGAGTCGTACAATTTGCTAAAAGAGCTTCAGGATTATGAGTTGGAGAAATGTAGGGATTTGATGAAATCAATTAGTGAAACTCAACTAAAAGTCTTGAAGAAAATCTCTTTCATGGCTAAGCTTCGCCGTCAGTAATGGTCCTGTCATCTTCTGTTTTGTGCTCACTATCGTCATCTGTCAAACTCTTTTGTGTTCTACTTGTAAAGGTTGCAGTACTATGTTTGCAACCTATTTTATGGGTTTATCTAGTTAATGTTGTCATGGTGTCCTTTATGTTGAACTTGGAATACCTTATGTTATTATCAATGAAATAAATTGCAGTTTTCAATGTATTTTATTGTCTTCCTTTATGTTGAACTAGTGTTAACTATAACTATAATATACCAAATATTAGTGATGAATAACTTACTATTAGTGATGAATAACTTACAGGAACGCCTTCCAGGTATTCTAGGAGCAACGAAAGTATTTGAAAAGAAAGGAATAGATCCTACTGATTATTCTATAAGATTTAAGCTTGCGGACCATGTTCCTAAACAGGGTGGTATATTTGGTGATTGTGGTGTTTGGGTTTGTATTTTTTTATATCTTCTAAAAAAATGATGATATCAATCTTCAGATTAAAACAATAAAGAGTTTCTTCTCTCAAAATAAATACACGACAACTATTATAGAACCAACTCTATTCTCATATTACTAGCTGAGCGCTACAAACATTTCCTTCACGAGCCAATCGCTTTTATGTTCATCTAAGCTATGCCTGATGTCTCTGAAGCAATGTATTTGCATATCTTATCTCTATCTTCTAAGACAGCATAGTCCTTCATAAATCCGTCCACCATTTTAGTTCTGGACATCATATTTGGTTTTCCGAGATGAACTGTCATGTCGAACCCATCTTTAATATCTTTTATATTCTTTTTGAAATTGTGTCGCACCCGTAGCGCTATAACAACAATCGTAAGCTCCGTCTTTTTTTACAATCTTTCCATCAGATCTAAAAAAATTTTGTAACACCAAAAAAACCACATATAAATCACAAATGTATTGAGTTAAACATTTTTTTAAGTTAGTTTCTTTACCTTAGATACTATCCCGTACTAGTGATACTGTCTTATACCTTCAATGTAAGATGATAGACCGAGGGAAACTAAAGTCTGCTTCAAGAGAAATTGGCTTACATCAAACGGTGGATTTTTTTCAATTTACTTACCTTTGCCCACAAAAAATGGTAATTTAGCCTCTCTGGCGAAGGCATGAACCAGAGAAGATTTACCGGTTCGATTGGGACCATGAATCAGGATACGAGAGGGTACATTCACATTCATTCTATCATATTCAGCACTTACTTGAAGTCACTTCAAAATCTACAATAATCCAAATGAACTATCAATTGTAACACATATTGTTCAAAACAAAATAGACCAAAAATAGTGTAAATGTTAGACGTGTTTTTGTGTAAAGTGATGGTCATTATTATTCCCGAGCTTTGTATAGGAAAAACGTAGTTTTAGGGAATATCTTTTAAGCTAATTGGGCCTTAGTGTTGGGCTTAAGCCCATGTATCTGGCCCAAGAAAGCCTACAACCCAACTAGGGTTGTCTTATCTCTTGTAACTATAAATACCCTTCACCATTCAAGGTGAAGGGTGTTGCTTCTCGATTTTCTTTCTAAGAGAATTCCAAGTTATTTTTCCCTCATCTCCTCTCTCTCTACAGACTACCGTCTCTCTCATCTAGATTTCCCTTATTTTTTATTATTTGTGGTGAACGAAAGCATATCCTATCATGTGTACAACTCAAGGGACCACAGATGATATTGATCATTGTTCTGTTCTTTATATTTTTTTTGTTCGATATCCTACACAAAAGTGGTTTCACTTTTGTGTGTTCAAAAAAAACATAAAGCTTGCAATTTTCTTGTTTATTTACCTTAGTATGGGCTAGAAGTACAAGTAGATCCTAGAAAAAACATCAAAATCTAAATTTTTATTTTTTTTTGTTCGAAAAGGGTTTTGGACAAAGAATCTTGATTTTAATCCTTTTGTCCTAAAAACCATAAAGTTTGTGTTTTTATAGTTCCACTAGTCTTAGATAGGTAAGAAGCACATGAAAAAACAAGTAAAAACGTCAAAAAGTAAGTCTTTTTAAGATTTTTTGTTTTTGGGTTTTGAACTAGTTTGGGCGAATTATACATACTTAGTTTGGGCAAATTATACGTACTTAGTTTGGGCGAATTATACGTACCTAGTTTGGGCGAATTATACGTACTTAGTTTGGGCAAATTATACCTACTTTGGTCAGACGAATTATACCTACTTTGGTCAGGCGAATTATACCTACTTTGGTCAGGCGAATTATACCTACTTTGGTCTGGCGATTTATACATTCCTTTTTAGGCAATTTATTCATCTTCTGTTAGGAGTACAATACACTTTGCTTAGGAGAATTATACGGTTTTTCTTTGATTTGTAAAATCCCATGAAATATTAATTTATTTTCTCGGTTTTATCAAGAATTGTAAAATCCCGTGTTTTCTTAAGACTTCATCTATAACACCCCGTATTTTAGGACAATGTATGACGTTAATAAAGTCACCATTTATTTTTAGTATTGTACGCGTTTGTTTTTAATGGAATTCGTTACGTTAAATCGCGTAAGCTGTATACACACACGCAACACATAAGTGTTTTGTGCATATGTATTATTTTCGTATATATAGTAAATCTATAAAACAAGTTCGAAACGAAGGTAAATCCACATTTTTAAATATACATTACCCTTTATTTCGATTCAAACATTGTTAATTTGAAACTTTTGAAAAGGGATATTAGTGATTTTCTATGTACGTATATTTACTCTCTTCATACATATCAGTTTAGAGCAAATAATCACAGACCAATTTCATATTTGATCATAAAGATATGATACCTTTTAATCTACAAACTAGATATCTGAGCCACAGATTGCTTCTAGATAACTAAGAATTAAAGATACCATAATTTCAGTTGGATGCAAAACAGATCTTGAATGGGGCTGATCAGTTGTGTATAGTGGTTCTGGACGTATTCATTAAATGTAATATATATTTTGTCGTGTTTACAATTCTTGGTAATTAGTTTTTTTTAGCATCGACCTATTACTTAGAAAGAATCTTTCGAGGATCAAGCTTTTATTTCTTGCAGGATTAATAACAGTTTTTATCTGAGAGTTAGTAAGCCTTGTTGTCGATAGCAACAAAGGCGTTTCAACGGGAAAGTTATTTGCGAAGGCCGCTAGGTGTGAACTCAGTTTAAAAATATTTGTTCTCATGTTCTCTTTTTTGTTGTTGTTTATATCAATCGTTGTGAGATTACAGAGTACCGGGTGAGTCACTCTCTTTTGAAGAAGCCTTAGTGGCCAGACTCAATCTCTTCAGAACTTCATTCAGGGGTGTCCACTACTTCCTTGAAAAGAGGCCCCCAAGGTATATTAACTTACTGTATAAGATAAGTTAGGGTAAAAAAAAAAAAAAAAAAAAAAAAAAAAAACAAACTGAGATTATACATTTTATATGTACGCGTTCTTTTGTAATTGGTAAGCTTTTTTCTGGAATTCAAGAATCGGTCCAAAAACTGTAAGTTGGGTTAAGATAAACAAACACCGACTAAACGTAAATGATCCCTCTTTGGCGGAGTTGCTTAGAAAAGTAAAACCATGGGTTGAGGTATAATAGTCATCATTTTATCCCTTCCATCATTATTTGTATCCTCTTATATATACTTATAATTTTTGTGTAGGATCTTTCACGCTCGTTTCATTCATTAGACACAGTTTGGTTGACTCCAGATATCCAACGATTTATTAGTCGAGAAGGAAAGATTAAGTGTAAGTTTCATGGTAGCGTGATTACACGTTACGGTCAGAATTTCTGGTTACATTGAGTGGGCTTAGACCTACTCGATTAAAGTTGGCTAAGTGAAGAGTGAGTATGGATTACAAAAAATTATTAAACTTATTTGGAAATTTTAAACTTAAGCTACTGTATTGCAACGTAATTTTATTTGTCATTAACAATCACATTGACTTGTGCGGTCGATTATATGTGGCATGGGGAGGACCTGATAATGCTAACGGGCCCTTGGTCAGATGTTATTTTGTTAGATCTTCTGCAAAACAGCACCCCTTATTTATGCAAACGGTTGATAAGTATGCCACCTCCATGGCTCGATGTTGATCAGGTAATAGTTGGACGCTTACTTGCGATTCAATTGTTCAATTCCATATCACCTATAATATCTGCAATCCTAAGAAACATTGTAAGTTGTAGGTTTTTTTCCTATTAACGAAACGGCTCAGCATTGGTGTCTTGCCCACTTTGATATAGTTTCCGGATTGGTCACTTTCTATGATAGTGGAGACACTTATGACTATGAGTCTCGTGATTTCTATGTCCGTGTTCGGGAATGTTTAAAGGTACATTTTGTATGTTTTGTTATACTTCCTAGGTGTTGCTTAATCTTTAAAGAATCATATTTGAACCAAGGCAAGGGAACTGGTTCAAGTAGAAACTTGTAATTGACCTGTAGTTCATCATAGGTAACTAGTTCAAGTAAGTACACATAACACATTAGCATTGGTTATTAAATTAGTAATGGAACTAAGTTCACTTCCATTTGTTTGTAACTAATTCTGGTACAAGTCCTGTTTAACATGTCTGCCAACATCATTTAATACCTTCTAATCACAATTAATGATTTTTGCCATTTTCCTACTAGTCATACCTATGTTCAAGTAAGTACACTAAACACATTATAAAATGTTTTTTCTCTATATAAGCCTTTTCTCTACCAATCCTTTTCCATACACCTTACATTCACTTAAAACACACTAAAATGTATCACCTTACTCGCCTAGCTACTTATGCAAACTCCGGAGATGACAAAGAAATGATGATTAAGTTGTTTGAGATTGACAATGAAAGGGATTTTAGGGCTGTTAGGGACACTTATGCAAGTTGTCAAGTTTTGAATTTGCGTTGTCAAGAGAGGCGAGAACAAATGATTGAGATGCAACCCTTTTTGCATTTGTCACCTGTTCTTGCTGAGTCGTACAATTTGCTAAAAGAGCTTCAGGATTATGAGTTGGAGAAATGTAGGGATTTGATCAACTAAAAGTCTTAAAGAAAATCTCTTTCATGGCTAAGCTTCGCCGTCAGTAATGGTCCTGTCATCTTCTGTTTTGTGCTCACTATTGTCATCTGTCAAACTCTTTTGTGTTCTACTTGTAAAGGTTGCAGTACTATGTTTGCAACCTATTTTATGGGTTTATCTAGTTAATGTTGTCATGGTGTCCTTTATGTTGAACTTGGAATACCTTATGTTATTATCAATGAAATAAATTGCAGTTTTCAATGTATTTTATTGTCTTCCTTTATGTTGAACTAGTGTTAACTATAACTATAATATACCAAATATTAGTGATGAATAACTTACTATTAGTGATGAATAACTTACAGGAACGCCTTCCAGGTATTCTAGGAGCAACAAAAGTATTTGAAAAGAAAGGAATAGATCCTACTGATTATTCTATAAGATTTAAGCTTGCGGGCCATGTTCCTAAACAGGGTGGTATATTTGGTGATTGTGGTGTTTGGGTTTGTATTTTTTTATATCGGTTGGCGCACGGCATATCTTTAGATGTTGAAGATCCTATTGACCTTGCCCTTGCATATCATGAGAAGATAGTTCGTTTCTATTTTACTCATAAAAGTGATACATTTTAATTAAATTGTAATTCAAATATTCTGACAAATCTCTATGTTTAACTGTTGATTTGAATTCTTTCATCTATCACTTTCATATCATGGGCTTGTTGCTCCCTGAAGAAGGCATAGTCTTTTGTGATGCTTTGCTTCTTTTGAGGGCAACTGCTTAGTAATTAGACTAGTATGGATTTCCCTATCAACGTCCAAAAGTCTTCTAACAATGCCATAGTCCCTTTTAATCTCTCTATCCATCATCACTTTCCACATCATGCAACTTAGTTTGGTAGAGTTTCATGCAACACGTACTTTTCCAAAATGGTGGTGGTTAAACGATTATTTAACATGTTTATGATTTTAAAGGATCTTTTATGTAAATAATAACAATTACACAGGGATAAATTGTTAGATTTTGATTTATCCCCCCATTTAATTGATGGGATTGTCCAGTCAAACTAGTCAAAACAAAGTTCTAACTAAACTAGTGAAAACATAATCCTCTTATATGCAAACCAAGTTCTAACTACACTAGTCACAACATACTCCTCTTTTATGAAAACCAACTTATAACTACACTAGTCAAAACAAAATACTCTTTTTGTACTTAAGAAACATTAGTGGCAATGGCATATTCGGCATCTTCTGGATCATCTAAGAAAGTTGTCCCAAAGTATGTCAAATTTATGGTGTTGGAAAAAATATCAGAATGCAAGCGTACTATTAACTTTATTGTTGGTGAAGTTCAGAATGCAACTAGTCATTTAGAGCATCTCAATGGTATGATTGAGATGTTGGAAGGTATGCATTTTACCTTGGAAATTTATGACAGTGTTTGGTGTTTGAGGGAGATGGTTAAGTCTGAGAACAAAAAGCTCAATGATTTGAACAAACAGCTTCTTGATGCCGAGGAAGATATCAGGGTCAAGGAAAAGTGTTTGGAGATATTGGAGGAAGCGATCTACTCTAATTAAGGAAGGGGATTTGGGTGTCTTTTTGGGTTGGTCACTATGTATTTAGTATGTTATGAAGCTTGTGGTTTTAGTATCTTTTGGGGTTTTTCAATATGTATTTAGTATGTTATGAATGATGTGTATTTTTGTACTAGTATGGATAATCAGTTTTATCCCTTCCTTAATATGAATGTTAACATCATTTTATGATATCTGTTTTCTTTTAAACCTTGAATGTATAGTAGTTTTACTATGATTTGCATGTTCATAGCCAAGAAATATATTGTAGTAGCAGATTTGCAAATCTATGTTTTTATTATGCAAAGTCTGTTTTAGAACTACTGGGCAACCTATAATCATTTTGTAACCTAAGGAACCAAATTTGTAAGTTGGAAAAATAAAGTGTGTGGACCACAAACAAAATCACACATAGTTAACTTCAGAACCCCACCACACAACCCATTTCTTTCTGTTAAACCATCAGTTTTGGATCTACACAAAGACGTTCCTTGTGTTTTAACTGGAAATGGAAGCTAATCAAAAAGGTATGTTAGATCTTGCCCCCTCTTTTTGTAACATTCCAATTAGGGTTTTGTACTTTTATTTTTTTTATTCATTTATTAAATATTAAACTTAGGGTTTTTTATATATTAAATTGACGGTATCTTTATTTAATATTCAATCATAATTAGGGTTTTTTTGTTATTCTATTATTGAATTGTAATTAGGGTTTTGTTGATGTTAATTAGGGTTTTTTTGTTATTCTATTATTGAATTATAATTAGGATTTTGTTGATGAAAATATGACAGATGATATGCCTGTCCTTGATGAAGTTGTCTTTAAAATACACAAAAACGGGTATTTTGAGCTTGACCCTCTAAGATATGTTAATGGTTCATTTTCTAGTGTTTCTGCATTCACCTGTGATAGGGATATATTCCTGTCATGCCTAAATTGGATTTTGTCTAGTATACCTGAAAACATATGGGCTTTGTTTTACTGTTTACCAAACACACCACTAGAAAAAGGTTTGAAGTTGATCCACACCGATAATGATGTCCTATCATTCTTTGCTGAGGCTGAACGTAGAGGTAAAATACACTTGTATGTTACTCATAAGCAACAGGCTTTAGGGAAGTTTTATTTAAAAAACATAGTTTGGTTAGAAGAGGATGCTTCCCTAAAAGGAAAATTCATAAGACAACTAAGGATTGTGGAAGAAAAAACTCAAGGGGGAAGGAAAAAATGGTGGATGATGAGCCTTTAGGTAGAAATTTGTTAAAGACTAGTCGCACGGGAAAGGAAAAAATGGATGAGTTGGATGAATTCCCTGATTTGACACCTACTAAGGAAAGAGAGGTTGATGATGATGTGGTAGGTAGAAACTCAATAGGGATAAGGCGCAAGGGGAAGGAAATAATGGCTAAATTCTCTTGTATACTTGCTAACGAAAAAAAGGTGGTGGTAAACAATTACAGAAGAGCCCTTATTAATGGTAAATATAGAATGGTTGACGTTGCGGATGTTGGTCTTGTTGAAGATGAATTAAACCTGCTAAACAAAAAGGATCTTGGGAAAAAACCTGTTGCATCAGCAACAGATGTTCAGGAATTCCCTGTCTAGGTGTGTAAATTAACTTGCTAATCTAAATGAATTCTAGTTAAATATCCATGTTGCCTTTACTAACTTTAAATTTTTTATAAATTTCAAATGCGAGTATTTTTTTCTGATGACACATCCATGTTGCTAAAGTCCTCCTTCAACTTCATCAGTTTAAGATTTTGACTATCTTGATATTTTATAATTTCAATTGAACGAAACTTAGTTGTTACATTCTATTTCTGTATTCGATGTTAAAAGATTGCATGATCTTGCAAGAAAATTTATAAAGTATTGTAATATTTTTGGTGTGCTTTATCATTTTGATTTAACACTAGTTGTTTATGATTAGGAAAGACCAGACTTATTATATACATTAATCTATTTATAAACCTTTAAAGTTAGTGTTATGTTTATTCAAAATTACATTTGATGTATAAACGTTAAATATTTTTCTATAAACGTTTGTATACCATTAAGGTTAGTGTTATGTCTTTTGAAAATTAAAACTTGTACAAAATTATCCTACATTTTACCTTATGTGTAGCCCAATGTACTTAAATGTAAACAATTCACTAAATACCAGTATATCAAGCACACAACATTGTTTTACCAATAAACCAAAGAAGTACAAATTAGCACTAAAGCAAATAAGTACATACTAGCTACTTTTTGTTCAAGAGTGCACAAGTACAGAAACAACTATGGAGGATTTGTCTCTAACAACAGCAAAGTCTTTTTCTAACCCTATTTATGCTTATTTTGCCAGGTATTGAATTATCTTCAACTAGATTTTGTGTTAATTATGTTGTTCAAATTGATTGATATGTGTAACTTTTTAACTTACAGGACAAATGAAGTACCTGCAAATTATTTTGTGTTTGAAGTTCACTATAATGGTGTTTTCAGTGAATATCCTTTAAGGTATGAACATGGGAAGACCTTAACTCTAAAGTTAAGTAAGTCAAACAAGATGCTTTTCTCTAAGATGCTAGATATGTTGTCCTACAAACTAGAATGTCATATTTGGGCCATCTTTGTCTGTTCTCCTAGATGCAGCCTAGGTGAAGGTTTAACAATTGTTGAAGATGATGGTGATATGGAAAAACTTTATGCTATAGCTGAAAAGTATGGCTTAGTTAACTTTTATATTGCCCATATCCCTGAGAACTTAGCAGAATATTATTTCAAAAATTTGACTTTAGATGCGTCTGATGAAGAAGTGAAGTCTAAAGTTAAAAGTCATGAAAAAAGAAAGCTAGATGCTTCTGCTATGTCTCCTCATGAACTTGTTGATTGGGCAGAACAAGAAGCTGGTTCACCTTACCTAAGAACTCCCCCTATTAAACCAAGAAGAAAAGGTATTGAGTTCCCATGTAAGAATCTGTTTGCGGATTTTTTGCATTGCGACAGTGTAGCTGATGAGATAGTCTTGCATGATAATTGGAAATATGAAGGCTTGTCTCTAGATGGTCCCATAGATGTTGGAGGTCCTACTACATGGTGTGATTTGGTACATGAATGTGTTGTTGAGAATGGTGATTCACTTCCAATTATGGATAAGGAATGTTTTTCAAACAATGTTGTGTTGGATGATGTAGTCCCTGCTAATAGAAAATCAACGCCTTTATTGCTGATGAAGAAGGGTAGAAATAAGGTTAGTTTTACTAGAAAGTCAAGATGTGTAAAAAATTCAAAGACTTTTAGTTTAAGGAAAGGTTGTGGGAAAAGAGTTGCATGTGGAGCCAATACTCGAAGGTTGGGTGGTTTGATGGGTTTGAATGTGCAGACTTTTAGGGCAAGGAAAGGTTGGGGGAAAAGAGTTGCATGTGGAGACAATACTCGAAAGTTGGGTGGTTTGATGGCTTTGAATGTGCATGTGGTTGATGAAGTTTCACAGGTCACCAAACAAGGATCAATGTCAGCTGGATCCTCCCAACACAGAGGATAAAGATTTAGGATCAGTGTCAGCTGGATCCTCCAACACAGCCGATAAAGATTTGGAAAAAAGTTACTAGGTAACTTTTAATGTTTCATCGCATCTTCCCTTAAAAGTATTGGTATGTTTCAAACAATATTAACTTATTATCTATGTAATCTTTTGTAAGAAGATGGTAGTTGTGTACAAAATATATATTTAGTACACTCTGTTGTCATTATATGTATATTGTGCACAACAATTACCATCAACTTAGTGTTATATGTAATTCTGCTTATTTTGTAATCTGAATTAAGAAGCACATATTATGTAATCATATCTACTAGTCTGTTCATTGTTAAATTAGTTTAGTTATATAACCAAACAAATTAGCGTTAAATACGTATTCAAAGTTTAACAGACAGTACGAACTGAGTACAATAACACAAAGTAATGGCCCACCTAGTTTAAGAAGTTGTTTGGAGTTAGCCACTGCGACAAATCGTTGATGTGCATGTTTGCTGATTCAGTATTATGCTGATACATAAAGTACTGATGTGTGTATTCCTGGTGTGGGTGATACATATCTTCCGTAGAATTTGTAACGTGTTGTGGCTCATACATCTGGGACTGTTCATAGAAATTTTGATTTACATCCTGGTGTGTCTCACTCCGGTAGTTGTTTCCTTGACTAGATTCTGCCTGCTGTGTAGACTTCTGTTTCTTTTTAACCATGTTCTGTACATTACAACGTAAGTATACATTACTTGTAATTAATAACGATATAAATTATCTTTTATAGTTGAATACTTACTTGTAACTTAGGTAAAGGTACAGTACAAGCAGTTCGGTTGTGTCCCTTGACACCACACCGTCCACACTTATTAATAATCGGTCCCTCCCCTTGTGAACGAATGCGATCTCTGTTCTTGGGTCTACCAGATTGTTTCTTACCCATATCAGGTGGTAATACTTGTTGGATTTCATTAGGAATTTCCCAAGTAGAAACATCTGTCACCGGAAAAAACAATCCTGCGTATGTAGCCTTAATTGTTTTAATCAAAAACCAAGGTTTTGCCAAATTGTTGACAGAAGTTAAACCCTCAACTCTAGCCACTGCACAAACGTGACCACATGGTAAACCCGATATCTGCCATCTGCGACACGTACACTCACCTTTCTGCAAATTAACTGTATGTATTCCTTGGTTGTCCCGAACCTGATACAACTCGTTCTTTAGGATGCCTCTAACACTCCAATTTGAGCTCTTTAAGTATCTGTACTTTATCTTCGCACTTGCCCATGGTGTAAGTTCGTCATCCTGTGTATCTGACATTTAAATTAATATTAGGTAAGAACAAATATGTTTCATAGTATTTTTAACTGAATAGTTATTAATAAAGATTACTTTATACCTTCATATTTTTGTCGACGTTCATAATACCAGTCTTGAAGAAGTTGTCTAAACCAATCCATCAGGGACGTTATTGGAATTTTCCTCACGGTTTTTGTTAATGCATTTATTGATTCAACGGAGTTTGATGTCATATAGTTGTATCTATTTCCAGTGCACTTTGCCCGAGACCATTTCTCAACTCCTGCTTCAACTAGTTTTTGGTGTGCATCAGGTCGCACAACATGAATATCGGTCATAAGTTTATCAAAATCCTGAACCGTGTACGCTTTGCAAGTCTTCCAGTATAACTCCTTATACTTATCACTTTGCATACCACAGTTCATCATCAAATGACGACAACAATAACCATGAAACGAGTTGGGAAAAACAGTGTTACATGCAAGTGTAATTGCATAATGTCTGTCTGAAATTATTGTTAAATTTGGTACTTCACCTATGCACTCTTTCAGCTTTCTCAGAAACCATGTCCACGACTCACCGGTTTCACCTTGCGACACACCGGTGGCAATAGGTATAATCTGATTGTTGCCATCCATGCCAACAGCCACAAGATTTGTTCCTAAGTAATTATCAATAGGTATAATCTGATTGTTGCCATCAATAATTATCAACGGCCTTGGTATGTGTTTAATTACACATACCTTTTACCTTTAAAAACGAGCTAATATAACCAAAAACAGACTTAAAATGCCCAATATACGCTTGTTTTGCTAATTGTATTGTGCAGGAACGGATAATTAAGAAAAGGACGAAAAACAAAGCCAAAACGACAAAACCGGACTCGGAATGGAAAAGCAGGAAAAAGACAAAGTCAAAGTCCAAGCCCAAGCCTGAAAGTCA
>BQNB010062075.1:0-36222 GCA_026074375.1 Tanacetum coccineum
AAATAATGAACTTGTTCCAACAAGAACTGTTACGGGTTGACGAGTATGCATCGATTATCGTAAACTCAATGAAGCAACCGCAAAAGATCACTTCCATTTGCCATTTATTGATCAAATGTTAGAAAGACTTGCAGGGAATAAATACTTCTGTTTCCTTGATGGTTTTTCTGGCTATTTTCAAATTCCGATCGATCCTAATGATCAAGAGAAAACAACATTCACATGTCCTTTCGGAACATACGCTTATAGGCGAATGCCTTTCGGGTTATGTAATGCTCCTGCCACATTCCAAAGGTGCATGTTGGCAATCTTTCATGATATGATCGAAGAATCCGTCGAAGTATTCATGGAGGATTTTTCTGTCTTCAGAAACTCTTTCGACACATGTCTAAACAACCTCGATAAAATGCTTCAGCATTGTAAAGATGCTCATCTTGTCCGAAATTGGGAAAAGTTTCAATTCATGGTTAAAGAAGGAATTGTGCTTGGACACAAAGTGTCTAGTGCAGGACTTGAAGTCGAAAAAGCAAAAATCGACGTAATCTCAAAACTTCCACCCCCGACCAATATTAAAGTATTAGAAGCTTTCTCGGACATGTCGGTTTTTACCGACGTTTCATTAAAGATTTCTCAAAAATCGCCCGACCTCTTACTAAGCTGCTTGAAAAAGATACTCCATTCGAATTCGATGATGAATGTCAAAAAGCATTTGAATTACTAAAGGAAAAACTCACATGTGCTCCTGTGATCGTAAGCCTAAATTGGAATCTTCTGTTTGAACTTATGTGTGATGCAAGTGATTTGGCAGTAGGAGCCGTCTTAGGCCAAAATGATGGTAAAATTTTTCACCCGATCTACTTCGCAAGCAAAACCCTTAATCCAGCTCAACAAATATACACCGTAACCAAAAAAGAGCTTATGGCTGTAGTTTTTGCATTCGACAAATTCAGATCTTATCTTATTCTCTCAAAAACTATTGTTCACACTGATCATTCATCTTTAAGGTACTTATTCAAGAAGCAAGATGCTAAACCACGCCTTATTCGATGGATTCTACTCCTACAAGAATTCGACATAGAAATCTGATTCGATTGATAGTATATATATAATACTAGGCAAATCCCAACCAATTGCCCTTGACCAAGGCAAAAAGTCAAAATTCACAAATAGAATCAATATATATCCGGAAGTTTGATTTCCCGGGTCGTTATGTCCCAACGAGGTGTGCAATTGAAAATCGAATGACGAATTGATAATCGATGTTTGAATGGAACGAGGTTATGATTGGCTTTTCTATCACTACAATTAAAAATGCAAAAACGATCAAGGTAAACCAAAAAATGATAACAGAAAAGTTATTTAAACCTAAAAACGAGAACGAAACTTTAAAAACGCGAGCTAAAAACCTAAATTATTCAATTTTAATCCTAAAATGATTTTTTAACTTTTAATGGGTCCTAAGTGACTAAAAAGGAAGTTTAAAAAAAACTAGACTGAAAACGGAGTTGATTTGAGTTAAAAACGAGAAGGAACGAGAACGGGATCGAATCCCGTTCTTTAAAAAATGAAAAGTTGCAAAAATGACCCTATGAAAACACTAATATTTTTCCTAGAAACTATGTAATAAAAGAAAATTTTAAAAAAAAGATTTATATTTTTCTGATTAATATTTTATTTTTTATGAATTTTTTAAGATTTTAAACAAAATAAATTATAAAAAATACGAAACGTTTTTATAAAAATCTAAAAAAATACAAAAAATAGTTGAAGTTGTGAGGATTCTTAGAAAAATAAAATGGGTCACACAGCTTATTGCAATAAGCTGCGAAAAAGCTAAAACAACTTATGGCTTAATGGGCCAAAAAGTATATAAGAATAAACCCAACACAAACTCTACTGGATGAGCTATTGTAGCACAACGGTAGAGTGTGTGTGTAAAAGGGTTGAAAGTGTTGAGGTCTTGGGTTCGAGCTCAGGCTCATCCTGGACTTCCACTTTCCCCTTTTTATTTTTTTTTAAATTTCTTTTTACAAACTTGTTAAGGATATGAAAATAAGCAATTTTTACAACTATGACTTTTTATAAAAGCTTATGAATAAGCTGTAAAAAGCAATTACAACAGACAGAATGGCTTAAATGGACAAAGGCTTAAAGGGCTTTTTCTTTTTGGCTTTTCAGACTTAATAAGCAACTTAAGAAGAAAAATAAGCAAAACTTAGACTCAACTACACCTAATAAGCAAATGCAGATTGGAATAAGCAAAAATGAATGAAAATTAAGCTTAGAAAAGCTTAATAAGCTACTGACACAAAAATGGTTATAAAACAGACAAGGGGGAACTTTGGGCTTATTTTTAAGCCATTAGACAGAAACTTGGGGCTTATTAACTTACAAATCTTAAAAGATTGACCAAAAGTCTATATAAAACAACAATCAAAAGACATTTTGAAAGTTAAATAAGCTATAAAAAAGATGAGTGAAAAAGCTATGACAGACAGAACTTTTCTTTTTAAACTAAATCTAAATGCTAAACTAGTTGGCTTTTAAAAGGACAAATAAGCAAGTGAAAAGCAAGATAAGCAAACAAGGACTGCTAGACAAGCCTAAGAGACAACAAGGAACACAAATAAGCAAATATAAACAACTCTATAAGCCAGAAATTGGCTTAAAAATCTCAGCAGCACTAACTTAAAAGTTAGTACTGCTGGAATTACACTTGGGTCTGTTAGGCCTATAAAAAGCAAATAAGCACAATGTAATAACAAATAAGCAAACAAAGGGACTTAAATACACCTAATAAGCACTTAAGAATGAAATTAAGCTAGGAAAACAGACAAGAAAACATTAATAAGCAAATAAGCAATTGTGAAAAACTAGTCAAATAAAACAGCAAATGGGGCACTTTTGGCTTAAGATTTAAGCACCAAGATGGACTTTTAAGGTGATTGGCTTATATGAGCTTATAGAGCAGCTTATGAGCTTCTAATAAAAACCAATGGATTAAGTCTTGGAGCAAAAACAAGCACAAAAAGGAAGCTGATAAATAAGCTTTTTGCACTTTACTATAAATAGAGGGGACCTATCACAAAGAAAAATCATCTAGCTTTAGTAGTTTTTAGTAGCTTATTGTAGTAGCTTAGCTTATTTCCAGCTTAATTTTGATGTAATTTCCTTTTTAAAGCCTTGTAATCTCTTTATAATCAATAAAAGTTTCAGTTTCATTTTAATTGTGTTTTAAATTCATGCTTTACTTCTATAAAAATTCATAAAATGTGTTTAGTTTTCACCTAAATAAGCTCAATAATCTCTGAATAACCAAATAAGCTACTTCTTATTTAGTTAAGCTTGTTTAAAGCTTAACTGAATAAGCTATTCATTCATATCACTTGCAAAGTCAGTATAAGCTTTATAATGGATGATAAGCCAATAATGGAAGGGCTTATGGGTTTTACCAGATTATTTTCAACAAGCTGGAGCTTGTAGATAAGCTATAAAGAGCACTTTAAGTCCTTGTTTGAGCAAAGGACATGGTATGTTCTCTTTTACTAATTTTAGCTTATTTTCTTATTCAACTTATTAATCTGCTTAATTGTTGCTTATTGTTGCTTAAATGTGTTTATTATTCTTAAAAGTAGCTTAATATGTTTAGTTTGTAGCTTATAAGTTGTTTTATTTGAGTTTTCATTAAGACTACTCTTTTTTAGTCAAATTAGCTTATTAGGTTAGATTATTATTAAGTGCTTAATTTTCCTAAGTTTATGCTTATTAGTCTTAATATACTTAGTACTCAATCTGTTTTGGCATTTTAGAGCTTATCATGATCTGTCTTGGTTTAAAAATGAAATGTTATATCTTGAAGGGGTGTTTGGGTTAAGGGCTTTAAAAATGGAAAAATAGTGTCGAAACTGTTTTGGATCTTAAATAAGTTTTCATAAGCTCTAAATCAGTCTAAATGTTAGTTTTTATAAGTTTAAAATAGGTTTTGTTAAGTTTTGAGTGCTGTTTTATCAAACCCTAAGTCTGTTAGACTTTTGGGCTATTCAAACAGCTTATTTTTGCAAAATTTCTTAAAGTCCTATTTTAGGTGTGGTTTTTGTGAGATAAATGAAGTTTATTAACATCAATGTACATCTGTTTTGAGTTTGTAGCTTTTGAAGTTGCATTTTAAACATCTTAGATTGAAAAAAGTCTAAAAGTGGTAATAGTAGGTTTGTGCTTAAAAGTCTTTAATGAGCAGATCATTGGAGTCTAGAATCTAGCTTAATTTTGATTTATTTTGCTTTCATTTAGCTTATTTTAGTAAGGTTTCAATCTATCTTAAGTCTTTAGTGTGTCACAAGTAGTTTTTGAGTCTTAATTTTAAGCTTAAAAAGTCATTAATCTTTAAAAAGCCAAAAATAAAGTAGTGAATCTGTCATTTGCATTTGCATATTCTAGCTTAGTTTTCAAACTTATTTTCTTGAATTTAGCTTATTTGAGTCATTTAAGTTTAAGTCTTTATCTGTTTTCAATTTTCAGCTTAATATCTATTGCTTATTAGTGCTTAATCTTAGCTTAAAATAGTAGTAGTAGTCCTTAAAGAGTCTTTAGAGGTCTGCTGTCTTTATGCTTTTAGGTGCTTTTCCAGCTTATTTGTTTTGCTATTTTCTTGTCCTTAGTGCTTATTAAGTCTAGCTTTAGGACTGTTTTTAGCTTATTATATTTCTAGTTGCTTATTAAGTCCAAAAAGACAAAACATTTTAGTTTATTTTCTAAGTATTAAGAAAACCAAGTTGTTGCCTTTTATTTGCTTTTTCTAGCTTATTGATAAGCTCTGTCCTTAAGCCCTTCATAAAAGTTACTTATTTTTACTTAGTTTTTAGCTTTTTCAAAAGAAAAATAAAAAAATATTCAAAAAAGGAAGTCACAGGACTCGAACCTGTGACCTCCCCTTCATAACACCAACGCCTTAACCAGTTGCCCTTGAGACTTTTTCATTAGAGTTTTGTTTTATTAATTACTTATTCTAGTTTAGTTTTTAAGCTTATCAGCTTATTTGATTTTTAACAGCTTATACGTTTAAGCTTTTTGAGTAATTTTTCTTTGTAAACCTCCTTTTTAGCTTAAAGAATTTCTATAAATTTTCTTAAATTTTTAGGATTAAGTTTAGTATTTTTAATTTAGTTTTTAGTATTATTTAGTTTAAAAAATAGTTTTAATTAGATTAAAAAAATTTAAAAATATTTTCTGTCTTTTAAAATTAGTTTAAGTCATTTAGTTTAAGATATTTGCATTTTAAATTTTTAGAATTTACATTGTCATTTTAGATAATTAGTTAGTTATTTTGTTTTTAATTGATTTAAATGTTAGTTAGGATTTTTAAAATTTGCTTAATTTCTAGTTCTTTTAACCAGTGCCTTTATATGTTTTTCTTGTGTAGATATAACTAGATTTAGAATGCAAATCCAAAATATTGATTATTCAAGCACGCGATCACGAACCGAAACAAGATTTTCAATTCACACTTCGTCGGGATACGACATCTGGGAGATAAAATATTGTTTGTCCTCAAGCAATTTTTATATCAAACGGGATACTCTCTATACTATTACTTGTTTGGTATTTTAGGATATATATATACTTTATATAGACTAAATATGTTGAATCAAGTTTTTGGTGCCGCTGCCGGAGAGGTGTGTTACGATTATCGCGTTGAGGTTTGAAGATTATTGCATTAAAGACTCTTCCCCGTGAAGTTATCGTTTTTTGTGAATATATATTTTACATTTCTTTATTATTTTCATTTTCTTATAAAAAAAATACAAAAATATTTTATTTTTCTCGATTTATTTTTGTAGATTTATTAAAACATCAAAAATACTTTTCCTAAAGTATTTAAAATACCAAAAAAATAAAAAATAAACCCAAAAAAGAAATCGTGTTGTCAATTGTTTAATTGGCTTACCTTTAATTTAACAAACTATAAGAGAGGTATAAGGAGGGTTGATCCTACGAACTTCAACCCGAAAGGAGAAGGTTTTTAAAATGTTTCGCGCTTACCCGCTCCTCCGCTTCTTTGTGCATTTTTTAAAGAGCTACCGTGCACCTTTGACTTTCGGTTCCAAAAATATTTTTCTCTCTTATTTTTCTTTTTACATATTATTATTTTATTATTTCTTTTTATGTGTTATTTTCAAAATCTAAAAATATTCTCCTTTACCCTCTTATCCGTTCAATTCTTTTTCTTATCCCTCTTTATCGTTTAATTCTTTATCAATATGTCTTCGTTCAACCAACGTGGTTGCTTTGGGTGTGGAGGTCCATTAGATGGTTTACTTTGTCGACGGTGTACTTGCGAGTGGTGTGGAAATAATCTTAGAAATGGATTTTGTTCGATATGCGATTCAGGAGCTGGAAATTCATTCGTTTATGATCCAAATCCGAATTCTTTCAATGATCCTCCAAACTTTTTCAACCATCCTCCACAGCCCCAGTGTGAGTCATACTCGTGTGAGTTATGTGGGAACGATTCTCACTATGGTTTTGATTGTCCGCCACGGATACCGCTTGTCTATGAGCAGGAATCGAGCTACAATCAAAACTTTGGTGATAATTATTATCCATAAAATTCACTGAGTTTTCCTCAACAATATCTTTGTTGTGAAAACTGTGAGGGGGTCCTCATGAGAGCTTTCAGTGTTAACCGATGAATCAAAAATACTTTGAGCCTAATCCTAGCTATAAATCTAACTATTCCGGTTTTGACCGACCCTCACAGTATCCCATTGATTAATCACCTCCTCAAGAAATGAGTATCCAAGATATGGAGGTTCAGAAGCAACAGTATTTAGAGGAAATGCGAAGTATGATTAATCAAATTCAGATTGAAGATTATCATAATGAGAGAATAGATATTCATTATAGAAGGGAATGTGAAATTAAGATTGATAAGCTTAAGGATAATTTCAATAAAATGAGTATTGAAATTGAGAAAAAGGAGAAAGAGCTTCGGCAACGAGAGTAGGCAGCTAATGTTAGTACTTATAAGCAGGCAACTAATGTTAGTACTTATACTCCCGAGCCTTCGCGACGTTTCAATTTTATTTATGATGAAGATGATGATGACGATGATGACGATGAGAGTACTATTCCTTTGAATGAAATTATTTCTTAACTTCCTTCGTCTATTGCAATCACAACCGTCTTACCGACTGTGGAGCCCGATGACTCTCTCATCATGGGGGATGAGAATCTTAGCACTATTCCTGAAAAGGAATCAGACGAATTCATAAAGTCTAGTGTTGAGGACCTTGTCCCAATCCCAAGTGAGTTCGAGGATACAACTATCAATGACAGTGAGTGTGATTTGCCTTTTTATGATGATTCTCCCCCTCTTGACGTTTTAAAGGGAAATTTTGTGACTTTATCTAATCCTCTCATCAATGATAATGATGATTTTACCTCTAGTGATGATGAGTCACTTCCTGAGGAGGATGTTCCTAAGGAAAATTTTAAAATTTATTCGAACCCTCTTTTTGAATTTGATGACGAGTACATCTCTAGTGACGTAAATCCTATTTTTAATGAGGTGTTAGAGGACATCGAGAGCGAGGACTCCTATGTTTCTAAACTTGATGAGCCGGATTTGCTAGTCACACCTCTTTCCGAGCTTAATGAGGATGAGTGTTTTGACCCAGGAGGTAATTTCGTTTTAAAAGAAATCGAAGCTTGTCTTACAAGTGATTCCATTCCACCGGGAATTAATGATGACGACTTTGACTTGGAGGGAGACATTCTTCTACTCGAGAAGTTATTAAATGATGATCCATCATCTCCTCTACCTCCGAAAGAACTTAATTTTGAGGAACTTAAAGTAATAAAACTAATGTTTCTACGGATTTTGAGGACGATTATTATGACTCGGAGGGAGACATAATCTATCTTGAGAGTTTGCTTATTAAGGACACTATTCCTAATCTCCCTCCCGAGGTGTTTTTAGATTCAGGACCAAGAAGCTAGAGATGAACCTGATAAAGATGATTTGAAGAATATTGTCAAAGTTTTCGACCCCGGGATTCAGATGAAAATTATTTCTCTGACAAATGTGAGGTTTACCTTTGAGGATCGCCATTATTTTTACCTCACATTTGTTATCAGAATCTTTCTTCCTTATCTCACTTATTTTATGGATTCTTCTTTCTTTTCTCCTTCGGGAGTCAGGATACCATTTTTGACCCCGACATCTCCGCTTTTAGTTTCTATTCTTTAGAGCCGGTGGTATCTCATCGGAGTGGAACTTTCATGTGCTTTAATGTTTATCTAAACATCTTGAATGAAAGTCCGATGAAGATTTTCTCTTCCACATGTTTCGTCCCTTATATCACGATGATATGGGGAGAGTCAAGCTAGAGACTCGCATAAAACAAGCGCTTCTCGGGAGGAAACCCGTGTTTTTTATCTTCTTTTTCTATTTTCTAATAAGTGTGACATGAGAAGGCTCGCCTCTTCATTTCTCGTGTTTCGTGGCTTATGTTTTATGTCCAGGATTGCCCGGATTATGAAGACTCTCGTGCTCGTGGTTTTGTCTATCGTTCACTCGAGTTTCAATCCTTTGCATGCTTATATATGGAATCCGATATCCTAGATCTTATTGACTAACATTTTTCTATTAGCATAATTAACAAACAGCTTTAGATTTACGTAGAGACCCTTTTATATTAGGATGATGCATTGATTTTAGTATGGGGGTGGCAGTCTAACATTGAGGACAATGTTTAGTATGGGGGATATCTTTCGATTTGATCTTATTTGCATTTGCCTTGTCTTTACGTAACCTCGTTTTACCACTAAAAATATCAAAAATATGTGATTTTTAGCCAAAATTTAAAAATTTTCAAAATAAAATAAGTGTTTTGACATGAATTTTTGACTTTCCGATGGTTAGAATAAGAATAAATTTTGACTTGATCGAGCATGTTGCGCTATAGCTTGCCCCTTAACCTATATAAATTTAAGCTTTTGCTAGTCTTTTATATAAGAAGCTTTAAAACGCGAATTCTAGCTTTAAAAAGCCAAGAGTTTGCAAGTTTCCATAATTGACTTTATATTTTCAAAGCTTGATTTTATTAAACTAAGCATTCGCGGATCTTTTTATTAATGATTTTAAATTTGCGAAGAACAAAAAATCATAGAGTTTTATATAAGTTAGATGCTAAGCGTGGAGTAGTTGGATCTCTTTAGAGCTCATAGAGGTTAATTGTGGCTTTTTGCTCCCGCCAGCTTAATAAACGTTATATAATTGTTAAATAAATAAAGTTTCTTTGGTTTTTGCGATTCTTAGTTAATACTCAATCTGTTTTGGCATTTTAGAGCTTATCATGATCTGTCTTGGTTTAAAAATGAAATATTATATCTTAAGGGGTGTTTGGGATAAGGGACTTTAAATAATTGGTAAAATAGTGTGTAAAACTGTTTTGTCTTAAATCAGTTTTTTAAGCTCTAAATTTGTTCTAAAAGTTAGTTATAAAAAGTTTAAAGTAGGATTGTTAAGTTTTGAGTACTGTTTATCAAACCTAAGTTGCTGACTTTTAGGCTATTCAAACAGCTTATTTTTGCAAAATTTCTTAAAGTCCGATTTTAGGTGTGATTTTTGTGAGATAAATGAAGTTTATTAACATCAATGTACATCTGTTTTAATTTTGTAGCTTTTGAAGTTGCATTTTAAACATCTTAGATTGAAAACAGTCTAAAAGTAGTAATAGTAGGTTTGTGCTTAAAAGTCTTTAATGAGCAGATCATTTGAGTCTAGAATCTAGCTTAATTTTGATTTATTTTGCTTTCATTTAGCTTATTTTAGTAAGGTTTCAATCTGTCTTAAGTCTTTAGTGTGTCACAAGTAGTTTTTGAGTCTTAATTTTAAGCTTAAAAAGTCATTAATCTTTAAAAAGCCAAAAATAAAGTAGTGTATCTGTCATTTGCATTTGCATATTCTATCTTAGTTTTCAAACTTATTTGCTTGAATTTAGCTTATTTGTGTCATTTAAGTTTAAATCTTTATCTGTTTTCAATTTTCAGCTTAATATCTATTGCTTATTAGTGCTTAATCTTAGCTTGAAATAGTAGTAGTAGTCCTTAAAGGGTCTTTAGAGGTCTGTTGTCTTTATGCTTTTAAGTGCTTTTCTAGCTTATTTGTTTTGCTATTTTCTTGTCATTAGTGCTTATTAAGTCTAGCTTTAGGACTGTTTTTAGCTTATTAGATTTCTAGTTGCTTATTAAGTCCAAAAAGCCAAAACAGTTTAGCTTATTTTCTAAGTATTAAGAAAACAAAGTTGTTGCCTTTTAATTGCTTTTTCTAGCTTATTGATAAGCTCTGTCCTTAAACCCTTCAAAAAAAATTCAAAAAAGGAAGTCACAGGACTCGAACCTATGACCTCCCCTTCACAACACCAACGCCTTAACTAGTTGCCCTTGGGACTTTTTCATTAGAGTTTTGTTTTATTAATTACTTATTCTAGTTTAGTTTTAAGCTTATCAGCTTATTTGATTTTTAGCAGCTTATACGTTTAAGCTTTTTGAGTAATTTTTCTTTGTAAATCTCCTTTTTAGCTTAAATAATTTTTATAATTTTTACTTAAATTTTTAGGATTAAGTTTAGTATTTTTAATTTAATTTTTAGTATTATTTAGTTTAAAAAATAGTTTTAATTAGATTAAAAATTCAAAAAAAAAACTTTCTGTCTTTTAAAAATTAGTTTAAGTCATTTAATTTAAGAAATTTGCATTTTGAGTTTTTAGAATTTTAAGTTGTCATTTTTAGTTAATTAGTTAGTTTCTTTTAGTTTTTAATTAGTTTTTAATTGATTTAAATGTCGTTAGGATTTTTAAATTGCCTTAATTTCTAGTTTAGCGTGCCTTTATATGCTTTCCCTTTGCGTTATTAGATTTAGAATCCAAATCCAAAATATTGATTATTCAAGCACGCGATCACGAACCGAAACAAGATTTTCAATTCACACTTCGTCGGGATACGACATCCGGGAGATAAAATATTGTTTGTCCTCAAGCAATTTTTATATCAAACGGGATACTCTCTATACTATTACTTATTTGGTATTTTAGGATATATATACTTTATATAGACTAAATATGTCGAATCATAATTATAAGCCAGATCTCATCGCTGCTGGTGAAAAATGAATGTTTCAGTTACACAAATTAGACGAACTTAGACACCAAGCCTATGAAAACTCTCGGCTATACAAGGCAAGAACCAAAGTCTAGCATGATAGAAAACTAAGAATGAGAAAAAAAATTCAAACACGGAAACAAGGTTCTGCTTTTTCACTCAAAATATAAATTCAAACAACTGAAACTCAGATCTCACTGGCTGAGACCATACATAGTGAAACACCAATATCCGTCCGGATATGTTGAACTATATGGAAAAGATGGAAAGATGTTTGTTGTTAACGGCCATCGACTCAAACTATGTCATGAAGAAGAAGATTATAATGACCAAAGGGAAGCAGTCACTCCCTTCTTTCCTAAAGAATGAACTCCAGAAGCAGGAGTCTAGCTAACGACTCTCCTAAAAAATTAAGCGCTTCTCGGGAGGCAACCCGTGCTTTACATAAGTGTGGAGGAGTCCCTCCTCCATACAACTCCACTCGTATCCTTTATTTATTTTTTTCTAAATAACAACAAAATATTTTCTTTTTTTGTGTGCTTTTGTGTGTTTACTTTTATGCAGGTAATATAGCTTAAATATTAGAAAATTATGAAGTATGCTCAAGGATAGCTCTCTCGCAACTATTTTCTCTTTGACCCGGATAGGTTACGTTTTCCCTTTAATTTTTCCTTATTCCTGTGTTATAATTTCACATTGAGGGCAATGTTCAACTTAAGTGTGGAGGGGAGCCAAATAGGAAAAATTAATCATATCCCTTCATGTTTGCCCTGCCAAAAAAATTTTCCAACTGATATTTTACGAAAATCTTAATATATATATATATATATATATGCTTTCAAAATAAAAAATGCCCATAGTAAGGCAAACCCAACCGGATTGACATTATAGCTAGCACAACCCAGTCCACTAAATTGTGAGAATTATAAGCCTTAGAATATATTCGGGTATCCACCTTTGGTACCTAAGATATGAGCGCTTTAGCTTGTTCGAGTTAAGGTTTGAATGCAATTGCAAGTGTCTCATTTGTCGTTACGGCTGTGTATTTGTAATTTGTCGCCTTTTCTAGAACAATGGTATTGGTTGAAAATTATATTTGAGAGAGCGGGTAATTTAGAAGCTCTAAAACTTGTGCTTGATCATCATTTACTAGACTGAAGCCTGATTAATCATATGTTATGAGGTAAAATTAATCCCGCAAGTTTATGTTCTTGCGAATGTTAAGTTGCTGAAGTGCCTAAGTGAAGAAATCAAAGTTGAAAGAAGAAGTTTTGTGCCAAGCCTTAGACATCATATATATATTTTTTATATATATATATATATATATATATATATATATATATATTTATATATATATATATATATATATATATATATATGTAGTAGTTCAAAGAAATAAAGGCTTAAGTTCCGGCACAGGAAGATTTGTATATGCTATTATCCCTCATTAGTATCAAGTTTTGCCCTTCGGTCATGTTTACGTGTCAGGTACAAGCATATGGTAGCTGTCTAGATTATGTCTGTGCAAATTAAGTATCTTTACAAAAATATAATCCCTATCTGACTGGCTTGAGTGAATTACAAAATCAAACACATTCCCTATGTGAGGTGCCTAGTTATATGTCTATGCCTAAAAAGTTAATCAATATACAAACTCTTGCTAAAAATCCAAATTTTCTCCACGTCATGATAAATGATCTTATTTTCTTGCTTTGATTGTTTGAGGGCAAGCAATAGATAAGTGTGGAGGAATTTGATAACGCCTAAATTATACATGTTTTTTCAGGTGGGTTATTATATATATTTTATCATTTCTCGTGAACTTTCGATACTTAATAACATGAATACTTACAGGTTCACTTAAAGACATCCTAAGCTCAAATAAAACAAAGATCAAGTACTTATACACTTCGGAAATCAAGATACAAGAAAAGATAAAGTCTCAAGCTGGAAAATAAAAATGTGCGCCACACTTACCCTTTGTGCGACACACTTCTCCTTAAAGTCAAAAGAATTAAAAGCTTGGTCAAAATAGTGCATTAACTCCCCAAGTATGCCGCACAAAGTATTTTGTGCGCCGCACTTCCCATCTGGCTACGCAAATAAATGAAGTCATTAAATACAATCGCATTAACACACCAAGTGAACCGCACTTATAAAATTGTGCGCCGCACTTCTACCCAAAAATCAGCCTATAAATAGAGCTAAAATTCTCACACATTTCATCAACTCATTCTTACACACTTCTCTCATCTCACACATAATCCCTTTTCCCTTATGATGTTCTAAACCTTCCCAACCTTTTCCTAAAGTATAAACACCACACCTGTTGAAGATTCAAGATCAAACAACCAAGAACGAAGAAGAATATCATCTTAGTTTATTGAAATAATGAAGTTTTTTGTTGAATCAAGTTATGTTATGAACTACATAGCCATAAACTACATAGCCATGAGAGGCTAATTCTCTCATGACTACTCGGTGAAGTTATGATAATGAATAATTGTTTGGTATGATCGTGATCTCATTAATCTTATTATATCTTATCTTGTCGGTTTTGCTTATCAACTTAGATTATATAATCGTATCGGTATAGGTCGAAAGACCCGTTATGATCTATATGGTTTTAAAGATTTGTCTATGGTCTTTATCGTCTGTGTCGAGAAATCCACTTTCGTAAAAGGATAAACAAAATAAGATTTGATATAATAGTAACTGGATTAATTGGGTGACATATTTGGTCTAGTCAACTAAATATAAGTCTTGAGTTAATTAAGTTAATTTGTGAAAACGTTTTCTGACTAGAAATCCTTTTTATAAGTTAAGGTTCCATCTTGGAGGTCTAAGTCATTACCATCACTTATTATATTATTTTCAACTATCTGAATAGTCATCTTTATTATCATTGGGTAAAATAAAAGTTATTTCCAAAGTTGTTAAAGTCTATTTTCTTTCTGATTATTTGAACACTACTCAAATCTCTGTGGACGACCTGGTCTTACCTAAAAAAGATTATACTACATACGTGGGTTATACTTTTACCCGTGTGTTTCCCTATAATAAAATTGGTATTTTCAGTCATTATAAATTTAAAGCTTTTGAAACGCATCAAGTCCATATGAAGAAGATGTAGGCACTTCCTGATTGAGAAGTTTTGCTTATTTTTTAATGAAGCTCTATGGTGCTTTCCTTTTTTACATGTTGAGCATGGTTTATCCTTTGAATAAACAAGTGAAGGAAGACTAAGAACTTTATTTTATTTAACATGTTTGTTAATATTTTTGAAATAGAAGTGATATAGCCTTTTATGCCATAGCCAGTTAACACTTTCTAAGGCTTTGGAAAAGAAGCAGGCTCCATTTGGAGTCAGTGATGACATGTCAAGGACATATACATCATTTCTTCTTGGGGCTGTCAACATAACTTCTTTGTTTGCATTAAAGATTGTTCCTTGCTTATCATCAAATTGAATTATATATTTAGCGCCATACAATTGACTGATGCTAATTAGATTACATTTTAGACCATTTACAAAGGCTACCTTAGAGAAAGTAACACCATTATAGTTTATTGAACCATATCCCTCAGTAATGCAAGATGCGTTATCACCAAATGCTACCTTAGGACCTGGTTGCTCCACATATTTGTGCAGATAACTCTTGACACCAGTCATACTCCTTGAGCATCCACTGTTTAGGTACCGGATGGGCTCCCTGATGTGTCTCTACACAAATAATAAACAAGTTAGTTTCTATTGTGAACCTACCTCTTTGTGGGGTCTCTGGCTCTAGTAGCCTAAATTTTCTCACTTCTCTTAAAGTGTTCAAAATCATTTTAGTCAGTGGTTGAGTGCACATTACTTTCACAAGTAGTGCAGCTCATACGAATGGAGGACTCACTGGACTAAGAGGACTCAGCTAATACTCCTCCTTTGAATGACACGATTATGTCCTGAGGTGAAATGGTCATAGCTTCAGATATTGCACACTCAGGATAATTACGACAATCACCAGGATGATGGCAACCACAGTGAGTGCATGGTGGGAAAGGCTTTGCCTTGGCTTTCAAGATCTGTTTAGAGGGTGAAGCATACTGATAAGGTTGTGCCTTGTAGTTTTAACTACTTTTTAGTGATGCAAGAGCCATATTGTGATTTGAGGCCCTATGATCTTCACTTTTGCATTTCATACAATAGAGAATTCTATAACAATCATTAGTTGAGTGAGTGGTATAGTGACACAATTCACATTTTAACTTGGGTTTCTGAAGAGGTTTTGGTCTGGCTAATTTAGATGAGTTAGTGTTTTGACCTTTGGTTTAACATCCTGACTCATTTTGGATGAACTAGTTGGTTCATGAGTCTTCTGACTAGATTTAACCTTCTCATTCATCAGCATTTGAACAAGTTTGGTCAGTTCATCAATTTCATAATCTTGTTCAGTGTTCTTAACTTCAGTAGGAACTGAAGAAGTGACTGGTTTAGTATCACAAACAGTGACAGGTCCTGAGACACTCTTACTTGAATATTCTTAGGTCTTAGGTTTCGTATGTTTCATGGTTCCTAAACCAGGTCTCTCCATTGGAGAGTGATATTTGTAAGTCAATGACATTACCTCAAAGCTTGGATAAGCTCTATGAAAAATTTTCAATGAAGGTAGGGATGTTTGAGGTTCTGAGTCTGATTCTTTAGAAGACTCAGGGTCAGTGGGTGCCTTAGTGAGTTTCAGACACTTATTTACAACTTGACTTTAGGGACTAGAATTCTTCCAATGTTAAAGTTTAGAAGTTTGTTGTCAGGGTTGTGTCTTTAAACCCAATCTTTGGATTTTGGGACCATTTCATGGTCATAATCCAAAGAGGCACGTAGGATGAGTTTTGTTTGACATCATTTTTTGATGATGATTCAGTGAATTATTCAATTCCAAGAATTTTCTTCTTTTGATTTGGAATTTAATCACTTATGCATTGACTTACTTTATTTGATTTGTTTAACCATTTATCATTAACCTTACTTTCTTTCTTCCTTCAGTTGTTATTAAAGAGCATGATTTAACTTAGTGAGTTCAGTGTTTTATATTTGAAAAGTGGCATCATCAAGCTTGGCTTGTTTTAAAACAAGTAGATCATCTCTACCCTTATTTAATTTAAAAACAATTTTGTTATAGTTTGATAACATGTTTAATCTCTGCTCTTCAACAAACTTGAGGTCAATGTTAATATATTTAAGGTAGTTTTTCCAATCGGCATCCTCATGCATAGAAAGAAGAATATTTACCTTCCTCATGGTGATGTCGATCCATTCACTATTACGAGCATGATTCTTTCTACAACGAGTTCATCATCAACTAGAGCCATTAGTACCTTGACTTGTGTCATCTCCTCATCTTCAGATACTTCTTCCTAATCCTAATTAAAAGTTTCAGTAACTAGGCCTTTGTTCTTTGGTTGAAAAGGCTTTAGGGACTGAGAAGTAGAGGGACTAGCCTCAAGGAGTGCAATCTTGGCTTTCATCTTCTTGTATTCAGCCTTGTAATCCTTTTGAATTTTTGGTTCATTTTGACTACTTTAAGCATTATGGGAAGACTGAATAAGTTTTGATGTAAAATTAGGTTGAAAACCTTTTGACACTAAAGAAGAGTTTGACACTAGTGATTTATAAGAGGGTTCAGACGTTTTGGATAAGCAATCTCTTGCAAAATGACCTTTTTTGCCACATTTGTAACAATTAATGTTTTCATTTGCTTTTTAACTTGAAAAATTGCTTCTGCTTTCGATAAAATGTTTTGAATTTGCCAAATGGGCCCTCTCATGAAACTCTAACTCTAGGTTTCTAAGGTATTCCTCACTGGTTCTCTCAATAGCCTCATCATCAAAATTTTCTTGGAAATCCTAAACAATATTGTTAGAAAAGAAAGCAGTTGATATGTGATATGTTGAGGGTGTAGTTATCAGGGCCTTTGGTTGTCTTTATGGACAAACCTCCCATAGATACTAGCAAGGTCAATGGTATGAGTGTGATTGGCATTTCTTAGTCCATGAGAGAAGCTAGCCACTTCTTAGGGTGACTCTTCAGGAAAAAAACATTGGTTTTATGTTTAGTCAGTTTCACACATCATTGGAAAGCTCATTGAGAAGGTTTTGTAAGGGTGTCTTGGTCTATGAGAGGGGGTCTCTCAGAGAGTTTAGCTTTGAACTTTGATTCTCAAGTTTTAGATCTGATACTATTTTCTATCTAAGGACTTAAAGCTGTGAACCAATTAGCCCATGTAGCTTTAGCTGTCTCGCAGCTAATGCATGACTCCATTATCTCATCTGGTAGACATGATATAATGGTGTTTTTAAGGCGTTGGTCTTGATTAACCACCCTCCTCTCATCATTGGTCCATTGGAACTCAGGTTTAATGGCACCTTCAGACGTTTTTGGTTGGAAAGGACCATCCTTAACACATTGTATGTAGTAAGGTTCCATTCCAGTCAAATAGCAAAACATTTACTTTTTCCATTTGTTAAATTTTCCTAGCTCTAGTTGAGGAGCAATAGCAGAGTAGCTACCTCCTTTCTTGTAAACTACCTAGGGTACATTGCTTACAACAGCCATTTTAGGATCTAGGTTTTAAAACCTTTCGTTGGGAATAAATCTTCACAATAGTTAATATTGTCAAGGTATAACTAACAGTACTAATGAGTTAGTACTGCCAGTACAAACTTAGTACTGCTAGAGTTAGTTAATTTAATTTCTTTTTTTTTTCACTAGAGAAAGGAGTTAATACTGCTGATGGTCAAAGCTGCTGACTTGGAGATAAGGATGCATGGAGATAATTATGGGATGTTTATCTTTTATATTTGTATTGTAACTGATCCTAAAAGATAGGTAGTTATCTTGTAAAGGACTCCTTGTGTTCTATAAAAGGAGATCCTAGGTTTAGGATATAGATATACTTTTAAGAGATAGAGATACATTTTAGAGAAAGATTGTGATAGCTTCAAGGTTGTAACCCCAGTACTACAAGAGTACTCGTATTATTATTCTAATAATATTGAAGCAGTTTGTTATTACTTCATTGTTCATTGTTTGTTTGGTTATTACTGTTCCATTGCTAAATACTTCTAGAGTATCAAAGTGTAGATTCCGCATACACTTTGATATAACAACAAAGTCGCAATCTTTGTTATTTTGGATTCTTACAGGTATCCAAACCTTTACTACGTAAAGAATCGATCAGGCGTGGGATCAACAAGTGGTATCAGAGCCTGTGCTTTGAGAAACTTTGATCTAGAAGTAATGGAGTTGGAGAATTCACAGAACAATGCTTTGGCTAAGCTTCTCATGCTCAAACTCGGGGAGTATGAGATGTGGGAGATCAGAATCAAATAGTATTTTCAGATCCAGGATTACGCGGGAGGTCATGGAGAATGGGAATTCATGGGTACCTATTCCTGTAACAACACCAGAAACTGGTCCATCAACAGCAACAAAGATGACTGTGCCTTCTACTGCTGAAGAAAAGATTTGTAAAAAGAATGATGTAAAGGCCAGAAGTCTACTGCTCATGGCACTGCCCAATGAGCATCAACTTACCTTCGATCAGTATGTTGATGCTCAATCAATGTTTGCTGCTATTAAAGCTCGATTTGGAGGGAATGAAGCAACAAAGAAGACACAAAAGGCCTTGTTGAAACAACAGTATGAAAACTTTAATGCTTCAAGCTCATAATCACTTGATTCTATTTTCTTTCGATGGCTTCAAAAGCTTGTTAGTAGATTGGCAATTCTAGGTGTAGTTATTCTCTAGAGGGTTCTAAATGTAAAATTCTTAAGAGCTACGCTGAATTGGATTACACACTGTTGTGGTTTGGATGGTAACAAAAACCCGATTTTGACACTATGGGTTTGGATGATTTGTACAACAATTTTAAAATTGTTGAACAGAAGGTTAAGAAATCAGTTGGCACAAACAATGATGATAAGAACTTGGCATTTCTAACCACTTCAGGTGCAAGCAGTACTAATAAAATTAATACTGTTAATCCTGAAGTTAGTACTGGTAACACCAAAGTTAATACTGCCAGTACTGAAATTAGTACTGCTAGTTTTAGTGATGCCACAGTATATGCCTTTCTATCCACTCAACCACAAGGGTCTCAACTAGTTCATGAAGATCTTGAGCAACTTCATGATGATGATTTGGAAGAAATGGATCTAAAGTGGAATATGGCACTACTAAGCATGAGGGCAAGGAAGTTCTATCAGAGAACTGGAAGAAAAATTATCATTGATGGAAGCAATACTGCTGGATATGACAAATCAAAGGTAGAATGTTTCAACTGCCATAAAATGGGACATTTTGCCAGAGAATGCAGAGCACCAAGGAGTAAAGACCAAAGAAATTGGAATCAAGGTAGCTCATCAAAGGCAGTAAGATCAAAGGCAGTAAGGATTGAAGATGCTTCTGAAAAGGCAATGTGTGCTATAGATGGTGCTGGATTTGATTAGAGTGACATGGCAGAGGAAGAAATTCAGGCAAACATGGCTCTCATGGCATTCTCAGATTCTGAGGTAACAAATGATAAATCTTGTTCTAAATCTTGTTTGAAAAACTATGAAGCTCTAAAGAAACAGTATGATGATTTACTTGTTAAATTAGATGATACTGGTTTTAAAGCTTCTACATACAAAAGAGGTTTATCAATTTTAGAAGGACAAATTCTTAAATATAAAGAATCTGAAGTTCTTTTTTTTTGAGGAAATTGCTTTGCTTAAAAGAAGTGTAGGTCACAAAGAATATCAAATGAGATTACTTAGGACTGAACTTGAAAAGGTTAAGGAAGAAAAGGAGGGGTTTGAGTTTAAGATTGCAAAGTTTGAAAAATCATCAAAAGACTTAGATCAGTTGTTAGCAAGTCAGATAACTAACAAGAGCAAAAAGGGTTTTGGTTATAATGCTGTCCCCTTACCTCATCCCTTGATTCTTAATAGACCAACACCTTTAGACTTATCTTATTCAGTTCTAGAAGAATTCAAACAACCTGAGGTAAATGAGTATGGTCCTAGGGATTCAAGTGTAAAGCCTACCACTGGTTGTGATAAAGAGTCAGATAATTGTAAGGAGAATACTGATGACTCTTTAAAACAACAACAAAAGACTGATTCTAGCTCTGTTAAGTCTCCACTTAAGGTTGAAAAAGATTGGAAAGAAAAGTTTTTCTGTCCTGCTAATCATGTTAGGGAAGAAGAACCTAAGAAAGCTAGAGAGAATAATGATGCTCCAATCATTGAAGATTGGGTGTCAGATGATGAGGATGATGTTGAGCCTCTCCCTAAGGTTGAAAAGAAAACTGTTATACCTACTGCTAGTAAGAAAGAGTTTGTCACAAAGACCTAGAGGAAACCAAAGGAATCGGAATGGTCAAAAATCCAATCAATTAGGATGTAACTTTGTTTTTAATAACAAGGCATGTTTTATCTGTGGAAGTTTTGATCACATTCAATACAGCTGTCCTAATGTATACAAACATATGGCTCCAAGGGCAGTCTTAATGAAGACTGGCCTAAAAACTGTTAATACTGCAAGGCCTATTAATACTGTTAGGTCTGTTAACAATGGCAGACCTTTTAGTACTGCTAGGTATTTTAATACTGTTAGGCCTTCTTATACTGCTCACCCAAAATCAATAGTTCATTGTGCTAGACCAAGGACATATTTTCAAAATCAAGCACAATCGACAGTTCACAGGCCCTTTTACAAGAGAACAACATTAACAAAAAGGTCTTATAATCAAAATGTTAATACTGGTAGGCAAAATGTTAATACTGCTAGGGCAAGGGAGTTTAATGCTATTAAGCCCTCAGCATGTTGGGTTTGGAAACCCATCAAACCCAATGGTGCATCACTGGTTTTCAACAAATATAATTACATTGATGCACGAGGCAGATCCAAGTCAGAAATAGCTTGGGTCCCCAAAGAAAACTAACTTCATAAGTTTTATATGCAGAGTAATTCACAGCTAAATGATAAAGGTTTTGTTGATAGTGGATGCTCAAGGCACATGACTGGAAACATAGCCCATCTTTCAGATTTTAAAGACTTTGATGGAGGTTATGTTACTTTTGGTGGAGGAGCACATGGAGGCAGAATTGGAATGCTAAAAAGTTGATTCAAATGGTTAAGATTGACACTGAACATAATGTAGCAGATCTTCTTACAAAAGGTTTTGATGCTGGTAGATTTCAGTACTTGGTCTCAAGTATTGGAATGCTCAATCCCTAATGCCCAAATCTCTTGTTTGTTTTGTAAAGTTTGTTAAATGTTAGTACTGTTAAGTTTTTATAAATTACTATTGCTAGTTATAATTAGTACTGCTAGTTATATTTAAAACTGTTTGTCAAAACTGTTACTTATAGTTAGTACTGCTAGTTATTTCTATGTCTCACTGTTAATCCTGTTAGTAACATTTAATACTGCTACACAAGAAAAGTGGTTAGATTATGTTTTTCTTGGTTTTGAGCTAACTCTTTCAGGATAAGCAATGAAGTGTGAAATTGGTTACTCAATGATGCATTCTTTGAGGGGAGGAATGTTGTTTGTTCCTCAAAGTGTTGGTTTTCACACCACACAACAAATGGTCATCAGTTCACCATGTCTCATAGACAACAAAGAATTGACTAGTCCAGAGCAAACGACTCCTGGTAAAGACTTCTCAAATCCCTTGATAGTTGATAGTTTACTCAAAACTATATGGTTCTCAATGCACCATGTTTTTACAATGAAGCATTGGCTAGTCCAAAGCAAACGACTATTGGTAAACACTAATCAAATCCGTTAATGGCTGGTAGTTTGCTAAAAACTATACTTTGTGTGAATTGTAAGCCAAAAAGAATAGAGAGAATTGGTGAGCTTAAAAACAGAAAGAGAGATGTGTGAAAAATAGACAGAATGCAAAGTGAGTTAAAAGAATTGAGAGATTAAATGTGAGCTTAAAAACAAAAAGAGAGATTGTGTGATGCTACTTTTGAATGCTACAAAAGTTTTGGAGTTTGTACTGCTTGTGGATGGAGAAGTTAATACTGCTAGGCTTATTTTAGTACTGCTAGACCAAATTTAGTACTGCTGGATGACCGTTAGTACTGTTTGGCTCTAACAGATTTTTCATTAATTAATAGAGCCATTGAGATATTTCTGCCAAATTCCTATGATATAGGGGTTTGACCAATTGGACTTTCGTGATCTTTCTATATATATGTTTCCTTTAATCATGATAAACTCAATTTCTTTAAATTGATCAAACCATATCTCTATGTTTTCTCTATATAATCTCAATTAACTTTCTCCAGCATTCATTCTTTCATAACCGATTATATCCCACTCGCTTACTCACACTTTTATTCATGGCAAATTTGGAATTTTGTGACAAGCACAACATGGTAGCATTTTTAGAGAAATCTACAGGAAGTGAAGGGTTTCATCAAGTCATCGATTTCCTAAATCGAAGTCACATTTGCTATGCCCTCACAAAGAAGCCAGATGTTTCTATCTCTTTTATCAAACAATTTTGGAGGTTTGCTGAAGCTACTAATAATGATAATGGCGAAGTCCAGATTACTGCTACCATTGATGGTCACTCAATGACTATCACTGAAGCATCTTTATGAAGACATCTTAAGTTGGAAGATCATGATGGTATTACTTCTATTCCCAACTCAGAGATTTTTGAGCAATTGGCACTCATGGGATATCACACAGATTCAGATAAGTTAACTTATCAAAAGGGTGCTTTTTCACCTCAATGGAGGTTTCTTATCCACACTATTCTTCATTGTCTTAGCCCAAAGAAGACTGCTTAGGAGCAGTTTAGTAGTAACATTGCAACTGCTATTATCTGTTTAGCTACCAATAGGAGATATAATTTTTCTAGGTTGATTTTTGAGCATATGGTGTCCAATATTTCAAAGTCCCATTTTGTTTTTTAATGTACCCTAGGTTCAATCAAATATGCCTAGATATGCAGAGGAAACAACTTCAACAACACTCAAGAACATATCTTGTACCCTCTCTTAGCATCAAAGTTTTTAACAATATGAAGAGGCCTACAAAGGGATATTCAGGCCAAGAAGTTACTTTATTCCCTACTATGCTAGATGACTCTAAACCTTCCACTTCACCTTTAAGAATCACATCCTCACCTTCACACTCACCTGAACCTTCATTTGAACACTCACCTTATCATACCACTGCTGTTGTATCATTCCCATCTCTAACACAACCATCTCCAACACAACCATCACCAACACAACCATCACCAACACAACCATCACCAACACAACCATCACCTAAAGTAGAACAACATATTCCTATACCTAATGAATCACCTCTCTATGTTGTTCACTCACATAGAAGTGCTGAGGGTAGCTTCAAACTAAATGAATTGACAACTTTGGTTACCAAACTATTTGAGAAAATTAGCAAATTAGAGGATGATTTAAAGAAGACTAAGCTCACCTACAGTGCTACTGTCACTAAGCTCATTCTAAGGGTAAAGAAATTAGAGACTAAACTTAAGGCTGGGACAGCAAGAAAAAGAGCTCGGGTTGTCCTTTCTAAAGATAATGAAGATGTTGAAGATGATTCTTTAAACAGGGGAGAAATTATCTGACTGCAGAGGTTCAAGAGAAGCAAGCACTAAATGATAATTTATTTCAAGAAGTGACTCCACTGAGTATTCAAGATCAGGAAGCCAGTGAGAATGGGAATTCTGAGTTGTATGCTGGAGCATCAAAAGGTATTGCTAGTATAGTTCAGTGGTTAGTACTGGATGAGGTAAATATTTAATACTGTGGATGAACGGTTACTTTTAGAGAAGGAGTGATAGAGAAAAGGTACAAGAAAAGAAAAGGGAAATGCAATAATGATAGAGGCCTGAGCCCAAGAAAAAGTCTAAGGAAGAGGCTTGAAAAAAGAAAAGGTTAAGTTTTGCTGAAGCATAGATGCCAAGAATATAATGGATGAAGAACAAAAGGGCGTAGATAGCAAGGGATAAAGAATTTGTAGACAATGGGTATGGAAGAGGAAGGCAAAGAAGCTATGTTGAAGACAAGTCATATAAAGAAGATAGATTGGATGATCCTTCAGTCATAGGTTTCATGTCTAAGATGAATCCAAAGACAATTGCCCAAGCAAGGTAGGAAATATGGTTAAATACTTATAGAATCTGGGAAACTACCAAGATTTGTGATTCAAGGGATTCGTTCTTATAATGAGATTGGCTAATTTTTGAAAATAGTTAGGAATTTATCCGACATATTGGCCTATGGATTTAGTGAGCATGGAAGTGAAAGGATGAAGTCTCCTGAAAGATTGAAGAAGAAGATGTTGATACAACAAAGGAAATGAAGAAGTTTTAAAGGGATTTT
This sequence comes from Tanacetum coccineum, assembly GCA_026074375.1. Lineage (NCBI taxonomy): Eukaryota > Viridiplantae > Streptophyta > Magnoliopsida > Asterales > Asteraceae > Tanacetum > Tanacetum coccineum. The sequence goes on from BQNB010062075.1 coordinate 24,572, forward strand.
GGAGCAAATAAGAAAAGATAACTTTCCTAAAAAAAGCACAGACGTATGTTAGTGACAAAAGGTGGAGCTAGATGTTGGAAAAGGAAGATCTCAAAGGATTATTAGCATGTTCAAGAGAAGATGTTGCAGAAGATGTTGAATCTCTATCTACAAAGTATCCAATTATGGATTCGAAGACTTGTGTTCTGACAGAAAATTTCATGTATTATCAAATCTTCAGAGGAGATGGCAGTTCCAAGAACTATAAGGTTTTGAGTGAGATGCTGAAAGATTTTTGATTGACAAGATTCTGTTTATGACTTACCACAGGCTAGTCAAAGAAAAAGGTATAGTGCTTCAAGACAGAGGGATATGATTTGATGTCTTTGGGAGGATTTGCATACTTTATTTGAGCCTGATGAAGAAGATGAGATTTGGATGAATCAGAATGAGTATAATCTAATAAGTTGGAGTTTATGTGATTTATGTGGAGTTCACATCCTGCTAATGCAAAATGAAATTGCTATTCATATGCTTACAGAGAAGAAGTATCCTCTAAGTCAAGAAATGTTATCAAAGATGCTGAGTAAGAGATTAGAGGTTGATCATGAGAGTACACAAGCATATGAACTACTAAAGTTCATTAGATCACAAGTGCAGAAGTAGAAGAGTGTTTGAAAGAATCATCATTAGAAGACAAGAAGATTTAATCCAGAAGAAACTTGGGATTTGAAGATAAATCACAAGTTTGGGGGAGGATTGTTGGGAATAAATCTTCAGCAAGAGTTAATACTGCCAAGGTATAACTAACAATACTAATGGAGTTAGTACTGCCAGTACAAACTTAGTACTGTCAGAGTTAGTTAATACTGTTAGAAGAAAGATTAATACTGCTGATAGTCAAAGCTGCTGACTTGGAGATAAGGATGCAATGAGATAAATATGGAATGTATCTTTTATATTTTAGGAAGATTTGTATATGATTATAATTGTAATTGATCCTAAAAGTTTGGTAGTTATCTTGTAAAGGACTCATTGTGGTGTATAAAAGGAGATCCTAGGTTAAGGTTTTAGATACGCATACACTTAAGAGATAGATGATACTTTTAGAGAAACCACCCCCCCCAAGCCGTATAGCTTCAAGGTTGTAACCCTAGTACTACAGGAGTACTCTTATTATTGTTTAATAATATTGAAGCAGTTTGTGATATATTCATTGTTCTTTGTTTGGTACTGTTCCATTGATAAATACCTCTAGAGTATCAAAGTGTATATTTCGCATACACTTTGATATACAAACAAAGTCTCAACTATTATTATTTTGGATTCATCTAAGGTAACAAACACTTTACAACGTAAAGAATCAATTAAGGCGTGGGATCAACATAGAGGACTTGTAACAAACTTACTAAGCTAAAAACTTATAAAAATAAGTTTTATAAACATTTAACCCTAATTATCCAAACCTACTATTTTTAATTCGAAAATAAGGTATTTATTTTTTATTTTTTTAAATACTACATGTCATGACGATCGTATGCATATAGAGAACTCAAAAATCTGAGCTATAACGAAGAAGATACGCCATTTGCAAGTTTACGATAATAAAAGCTTTTAAATAATTTTATAAAAACTTATTATTTTCCAGTTCTGATAAAAATATATAAGTATTTTTCATAGAAAGTACATATTTTGTGGATTCCAAAACATTAAGAATCATAATTATTTGATCAATAACGAAGGAGTTATGGATTTTTCATGTTTACGATAATAAATAATTTTATAAAAATAATTTTATAAAAACAAATTATTGTTCACATCAGAAACTTTTTGCAACATATTTTAGTTTGATCGAACTTTTAATTACGAGGACGTGCTCTAAAGAATCGCTAAAATCAGAGTTAAAATGAATAAGATATGACTTTTACGAGATTACGCTAATTAAATTTATTTTATAAATTTATAAAATTGCATGAACAGTAAAAAGTACTGTTCATCAGAGGACTTAAAAATATTAAAATGTAATATTTTGATATATCTTTTTAATACAAAAGTGTGGACATAAAGAACGTACAAAACGGACTCAAACGAGAAAGTTACGATGTTTTAATAAAGTGATATTTATAAACGTTTTTACTTTATAAATATTATTTCACTAATACAATTAGATGGTGATGTAGCTATATAAAATTATATACGGTATTAGTTATTCTAAATACTTAGTACTCATACGACCTATAATTAATTAGGTTACACTCGGAAACCTACGTGACATTTTTTCACGCAACTGATATACTTTGTTATTTATTCACTCGAGGTGAGTTCATAGCCTCATGTTCTACATTTATAATGATTTACAAGTTTTGGGCTGAGAAACATATGCATGTTTTACAAATTGGACGCAAATGTTAATGTATAACGATTACGTGTTTGCCATAAGTTTAGAGAATTCTCTAAGCACATTATCATGAACTGGGCAATTACTTGTTGTGTGCGCTAAATGTTTAATAGATCTATTTGGGATTGACATAACCCCGTTGGGTAAGTCATGCTCACTGTGCGGTATGGCAGGACAAAGAAGTTTACCGTTCGGATTTTAGGATGTTGCGGGTTTAGGAACATCTTCACGGGCAATGTTGTCAATTTATATGGCAATTCATAATGTCGAGCTTCAGTGTCATGTGCCTGGGAAATGTAATTATATTTTGTGATGTTTGCATCTGTTACACTATCATGGGGAAATCTTGCGGTCCTACATTATATATTTTACAAACCTATGAATTCACCAACATTATTGTTGACGTTTTAAAGCATGTTTTCTCAGGAGATTAATGTGGTACAAGACAAGGGATACTTTGGTGGTTGTTATTTTGGAAGTCATATGCATTATTGATTTGGTTGCATTCATTTTGGGGAAATATTTGTTATGGACTAGAATCTTTGTATTTTTAATAATGAACAAGTGAAGCTTTTGGCTTTTGTAACAAACAATTTGTTAAATCTAATGTGTCGGTTTTAAACGACTTTTAAATAGTCGTTCTTATATATATCTTATGCTATTGATCTATGAAGTAACACTCTCAACCCATATTCCGTTGCGACCTAATTTTGGGGTGTTACTGATGACATCAAATAACGTCTATTTTTATTAGCTCATTTTATCCCAGGTTATTTATCCCATTTTGTTAGTATTGCAAAAGAATTCTTACTTAATCATGTATATTTAAAGAAATTGCTAGTAATTTTAGAGTTAATTGGTGATAAGATAGCAAAAGGCACGCATTCTGGAGCTTAAATGAAGATATTTGAAGATTACTATTCTGAAGACCAATACGCACTTGTTATCCATCAAGGAAGATATGACATATCTGTGCCTGCACTCACCAAAGACCATAGAAGGATAAAGCTCAATACGCCGTATCCAGAGAGACTCAATACGCCGTATTCAAAATATGGAATCAATATAATATTCTGGAAGATATCAAGCGTGGTCCCTACTCCAATAAATCCCTATACGCCGTATACCAACCACTTTGGATACGCCGTTCACTGACTTCCAGACCTCTATAAATAGAAAACTCAAAAACGAGTTTTAAGTGTGCTAAATCATATTCTTGATACCTAAACCATAAAGATGATTTTTCAGTGAGAAAAAGAGCAGATGAGGGATCGAGCAACGAAATAACAGTTATCAATTCCATAGAAGACATCGTGTAATTCCATATACTTTAGTAATCGTTCAGTTTTTGATATCATTTGTTAAATCGGTTAGTTTACCTTGGCTAGATAATTGCTTTTTTATTTATTATGACGTTTGAAGGTTAATACCTTATGGTATTAGCCATTAATATGAAGATTTGAATGTTTGGGATTTGTTTATCTTAATTTCTTGATTTATCGTTGAATGCTTGTTTATGTTTATCAATTTATACTTGTTTACGTGCTTTTGTATGTGACCTATCATTCAACTGGATCTATTGAAGCGGACCAAGTAGATCTAGAGTCTGAGATAGCTCTCCATATAACATCTAGAATAATAGTTACACAAATATTGTCCTTCTAAATCTGTGTCTAGAATACGTTTCGGGCTTAACTAGTTAGTTGGATATTGCCAATGATTTATTGATCGTGTTGACTAGCAGGTGACCTAGATAATTCAATAAGTCACATTCTGATTCTATTGGATAGTTGGAGAAGTGGACTACTAGTGTATAAATTGCCATTAAGCGATAAGTGGGTAAAGTCTCTATGAGCTAGGGTTTAACAAGATCACCATTGCTTTAATCCCTAAGATAGATTATAATCAGCAAATAAGGATGCTTTATACGGATGCTTTAATTGTAACGGAATTAATATGTTTAGGTCTTAGATGATGTAATGCCTAAGTCTTAAGAATGATATGCCACCTCGATAGAAGAAATCATTGCATTTAATAAACAAACCAACTTTCTTATCAGATTAATAATGGTTAATGCAATTTTCTTATAGAAGGTTTGTCGCTCTTTTATCTTTTGTTTATTAGCTTGCGTGGGTTAAAGTGCCTTGAATTGATTGTAGTGACCAAGTAAACCATGCCAGTTTCAGGACTGGTAAAACTCACTTTTCCGTTGAATTAGGATTTAGACTGACATAGGTTTAACATAGGTTTAGAATAGAATAGAATTAACATAGATTAGATAACAAGATATTAATTAAATTGATAGATTTAACCTCGCTTCAAGTGTTCGACACCCTACTTACCACGAAACTACTACCGATCGGGTACACTGCCCGTTAAAGTGTTGTTTTTGGTTTAGTCGACAAAATTTAAATTTAAAACTTGAATCAGTAAAATATACACCACACAACGACACATCAAGTTTTTGGCGCCGCCGCCGGGGAGTGAAAATTAATTTTGATTTTTATTTGATATTTTGGTTTTTAATATTAGATTACATCTAACTCGTAGGATTAGTGTAACTTAGATTAGTGTATATCCTTGTATATTATGTAATATTTGTATAATTGTCTTTAATCGTTTGCTTGTATATTTGTGTGTTTATTTGTTTGCGTATTTAATTGTTATTCGTAAATACACTATTTTGGTCGACAGTTGAATACGGCGTATCCATTTCCATCAGATACGGCGTATCCAGCTTTCTGTCCAATATAGCGTATTCATCCCAACAGATTAATATGGCATATCCACTATCATTAGATACGGCGTATAGATCATCTAGAACAGAAGCAAATTCTAAGTTTTCTGTGATTTATTTTCGTGACAATTTTTTTACCTTTATTTGGAACAAATTCTACTGATTGTTTATCCCTTGTTTCAGGGAGTACATGACAAGGAGTTCTACGAAGGAACTATTTACACCTTACAAAGAACCTGAACGAGAATTTCGATCATTAAGGAGACACTTTAAGACTCTAAGCCTTGACGAATTGAGATCGCCTGATTTCAATTTACTTTCTGACCAAGGATACTCAGAAGAAGAAGAAGAGGAAGCAATGGCGGAAACAATGGAGTAATACATTAGGAAGACCCGAACAGACTATGGATCGAGAGTCGCTAGGCCTAAAATTGATAACAAAGATCAATTTGAACTGAAAGGATAATTTCTTAAGGAGCTTCGAGAAAATACATTTAGCGGTTCGGATAATGAGGATGCAAATGAACACATTGAGAAAGTTCTCGAAATCGTGGACTTATTCTATGTTCCTAACATCACTGTGGATCAACTAAATTCTTGAGTTTCCCCTTATCCTTAACTTGGAGGCCGCAAGTTGTTGGCTAAGAAATGAACCAACTGGTTCAATCAAAACTTGGGAAGATCTTAAGACTAAGTTTTTGAACAAATATTGCCCACCTAGTCTAACTGCGAAGAAAATGGAGGAAATCAACAACTTTTAACAAGAGCCAGATGAAACCCTTTTTCAAGAATAGAAGCGCTTTAAAGAACTCTTGATGAAGTGGTCCTCAACTTATTTGAATGAGATGCAGGAGGTAATTTATTCTACAATGTGTTGGATAATTTCGACATGACAAATTCCTGAATCAGAGGCGATTTAACAACCCCCAATATTTTCTACGCGGAACAATACTTTTGGGAACATGGCCACTTGTTTCTGGTTTTTTATGTTAGTGTTATAGTAATAGTACAATAGTAACAAGACTATAACAGAACGACACGAAAGAAGTTTTTAAAACAGCAAACTTTCTATTCCATGTTTCTAGAGTTCAAAAGCGTAGTCCCAAGTGTAACATTTCATTTTTAAGGATACTATTTATTACGAGTTTATCTTCTATTTTTTATTTTTAGCAATGTTCTTTAATTTTACGTTTTCCAAGTGGTAAGAATTTCCCGTTCGTAAGCTTTGCTTATGAGACGTGATTTAGAAATATATTCCTCTTATGCCTTATGTGGTTTTAATATTCCTCATTAATATTCCCCGATGATTTATAATTTCACACATTTGTCATTTCTGTGTGTTTCGCGTTTATGTAAATTTCTTGCTTAAAACTCGCGTTTTACCTTAAACCTTACTTTTTATTTAATTTAACTTACACTATACTTTAAATTAAATTTTTTTTTTTATTATAAAATAAATAAAAAATATATATATATTATTTTCACATATCAAGGCCTATGGCCGGTTACCTACATACACACACAAACACTTTACCACTTTTACCTTTTCTATAAAACACTCATTACTTCTCTTCTCCCCATACATGCAATCTCTTCATTTCACATAGTTTCAAAATCTCTTCTCCTCTCTTTTCTTCTCCTCCTTGCTGCCGAAATTATCATCACCACCACCATCATCTTACAAATTTGTTCTTCTCATTTTTATCATCTTAACATCACCCTAGAGTTGCTTGCAAAGTTTGGTAGTTTTTCTTGAAGTTTTGAGGAAGTTATTGAAGTTTTAATGGAAGTTTGGACATGACTAGGTTGGATCCTTTCGGATTATTGTTATTTTAGGTGTATGAAACCTTGTGAGTCCATATTTGGTGTTGGAGTGGGTCTAACTCAGCCCCTAACAAGAAATAAGCATTAGTTGGTTTGATTTTCTTGTTTAAATCACTTTCTAATACGGTTATTTCTTAATCTCTAATTTTTCTTTTGATTTTGTTCCATGAAAATGAATGTTTGATTCTGGAAATGCATGTTATATGATGTATGAGTTGTGTTTAAGAGCTTGTTATGGCATTGCATGCGATTGGTTAGAGTTAGGATTGATGTTTGGATGGGTTTTAGAGTAAATAATTGGGACTATATTGAAACAGTAGCAAAAATGGGTTAGAACAAAAATATTTTGGCTTGGAGCCTATGAATAAATTACATATCTGGAAAGATACATTTCTTGGCGTCATAGGATAGTTGGATGCCCAACTAACTCCTCCGTACGAGGGAGATATGGTCAAAATACAAAAGTAGGTCAAATCTGGACCTATAATTAGAAAATGAGTTAAACTCCAAGTTTTTGCAATATAAGGTTAGTTTTTAAAGATTGGTTCAGTGGTAGACATCTTAAGGAAGCTATATCCTTTAGCCTCACCTTCATTGCTATCATGGTTTGGGATTTATGGCCATTTTAGTAAAGGGTAAAATTTAGAAACTTTCTGTTTTGGATAACCAGGGGTAAAACAGTCGTTTCACATAGTTACGAAACTTTGTAGATTATGAGTCTTACATTTTTGGAAACTAGACACAAAAAATGTATAGTGAGCTAGGAGATATGAGTTCATGAAGTCGAGTTAAAATCAGAAACTGAGTTTTTACGTCTAGTCTCAAAATTTAAAAAACGTTATAGTAACCTTGATAAAATAAGAATTAAAGGCCCAAACTTAGTAGGTGTTTGTTTACCTATAAGACCAGGTCACAAGTCATTTTGAGGTTAAAAAGGAATTGGGGAAGTTCTAGTGGAATGCCATGCTTATCTCGGAAACACATCTCATGATCACATGTTTAATTTTTACGTATTATTACTTTTTTACGTACTAGTCGCGTCAAGTCTTTTTGAGGGTGCTTAGGAGTACTTCCCACTCGTTCGAGACTCGTCATAATTCTGATCTAAGTGTTCTTACAATGAGTTCATAGCATGCCTTTCTTATTATAAAAAAAAAAAAAAAAAAAAAAAAAAAAACTATGTTTTCATAAACCCCAGAGGGAGATACTCACGCTAGTTTTATAAATTGGAACACACAAGGATTTATGGTTGTTAGGGACCGATTGTGACACTAATGTGCATAAGTAACCTATTGCAGAAAGGTCCCTTTAATTTCATGCTCTGTTAATTGCATATGATGGGTGTGCGCTAGTACATGAAGTGATCTATTAGGCGTGTCATGCCCTGTCTAGGGTTGTGAAATCCATGGCTGACGCACCCCTAAAGGGAAATTTTGATTGGAGAATTTCCTTAGGTATATTGCAATATTACCTAGTTGTGGGGCATGTGGTTACATATTTGTAATATGTTTGTTAACGTTTCAGTGACATGAGCTTAATGCATTAGTGATTAAAACTTGTTTGATCCACAAGTTTTCGATGATTAAAAATACTTGTGTTCACCCTTTTTATTTCATATAAACTCTATGGATTCACTCAACGTTTTCGTTGACTTTTTAGCATTTTTATCTCAGGTAATCAGGGTTGATGGCTTGAGGTGGCGTATGGGTAGTTTAGCGCGAATGTTGATTAAAACTTGTTTTTGGTTCATAATTAAAGACACGTGGTGTTAATGATTTTAAAACTTTTGTTATGATGTTGTTGGTGACGATCTTGTGGACAAATTTTTTGACTGGACTTCATGAATGGGACTATGCTTATGTTTTAAACGTCTCCTTTTGAGTCGTTCTTTTTTTCTTATGTTGTTGTGCTATGACTTAACACCATAATGTCTGGTTTCGCTGCGATGTAAAATTTGGGGGTGTTAATGATTGGGTATCAAGAGCTTAAGGTTTAGAGAACTGTTCATTTTTCAAAAACCTAAACTATAACTTTTTTCTTTCGCACGCTAAGACTCCTCGTGGCCCTCGTCTAAGTTAAGCTTATGATTCCTATTTAAGTACTTATGCACGTTTCGGGTGCATTGCTATTAAAATATTTATATGATAAATATTATGATATATTAAGATATATATCGATTACCATGCTTATTCAAAAAGCATTGAAAAATTATTTGCTTTAATTACATAAAAATGTAATTCATATACATAACAAGTATTATCATTCATATTTGGTTTGTTATCGATCATCACGTTCGTTCATGGAGCATCGTCATGCATTTGCATATTTGCATAAGTTATTATTCATATAATATTTTTATATAATAACCTTATGGAATTATTTTGCGGTGATTTACATATTATCATGGCAATCCTACCTCCTCCTATCATGTTTGCGGATCTTCCCGAATGATATCGGAGAGCAACCTTGAAACCCGCGCCCGAGCCTGACCATTTAAATGTATTTTCTCCTCACCAAATTCCTCAACCAGAGGGTAACATGAATGGATGGATACTCGAAGATGATGAAGAAGAAGAAGAGGAAGAAGATCCAGAGATGGAAGAAGAATTGGAGGAAGAAAATGATGATGATGATAATGATGATGATGATGATGATGATGTTGAGGTCATCAACCCTTATGAGGAGGCTGATACCTCACATTACACCACCAGTTCAGACACCGAGTCCGAGGATACGGCAGTTGCTCCTACTCCTGATGATCATGAGAAGGAGGCTAAGGCTGATACTGTTGGTACCATCACTAGGGTACCATATTATGTGCGCCCATTCTCAGGTACCATCTATGTGTGTACTGGAACTTCTCGATAGGTTTTTGCTCCTGGCCCTACAGGAAGGGATGTCAACACTCATTACATTGCCAGGTCAAGGGCCTTACTCAACAAATGTTTGACCAGGCTAACACTGAACACTCAACCCTGAAAAGGCTCAGCATGATGCATAAATATTTGGCAGAATTTGACAGTGATTTAAGAAGTGAAATTAAGGGTCAACATGCACTCAGGCAGAATATGTGTACATTGGAAGATCAAGTTCAGAGGAGTTTGTGAAGGGAGACCAAGAAGAAAATAAGAAAATTGAAGATGATTGTTTGAATTTACTCAGAGGGTTTTGATCGCCTTGTCATGGCACCACCATAATCTGGAGATAAGTGGTCCTTTGAGGTGCAGTGGCACCTACACCCGTTTAGACATTACCGTGAAAGACCATATGTGGCACCTACTACTCCAGTGACTCCTGTTGATCCTACTCTTCGTCCTACTCGTCGTCCTCGACATGATGATCCCTATGTCATGGTTAGAGATGCTGCCACTAGAGATGAGGAAGATGATGCTGCTACTACAAGTGACCCACAGCCATCACATCCACCTGGATCCCCACATTATCATCTGTAGTGTAGGATCATTGTAGTCTCTTTATTTTGCTATCACTAAACCGGGCATGTCGGTTTATAGACTTGGTACTTATGATTGTAATGACTTTGGTCATATTTTGGTAAAACCATGCAACCTTGTACTATCTTTTGTGATGGACGAAGAATTACTATCTTTGATTATCTATATGATGTGTTGTGATTTCTTTTGGGCTTTGATTGTTATACATGTGTGATTATTCTGTTTGCCTTGGAATTGATTGCTTATACATGTTATAGTTATACCATTGTTTGAATACTCATTGAGTTTTCTTCATGATATGACAGAATCATGCCGCCAAGAATGATGACCCAAGCCGCCATTGAGAAGCTTGTTTCTGATAGGGTTGCTGCAGCACTTGCTCAAGATCGTGCTACAAGAGAAAATACTAATGGAGCCGGCGAACCCGGCGGTAATATCGGGGGAAATGCTCAAGGTCAAGGTGGGGCACCACCTGCTCGTGAATGTACATACTCAAGTTTCATAAAATGTAACCCCACTAGTTTCCACGGCAACGAAGGTGCTGTTGAGTTAAGCCGTTGGTTCGAGAAAACGGAAAGTGTTTTTAGCATCAGTGAATGTGCAGAAAGAAACAAGGTAAAGTTTGCCGCAGCTACACTTCAGGGTCGAGCCCTGACATGGTGGAACTCTCAAGTCGCCACTTTGGGGCTTGAGGTGGTTAATGCAAAGTCTTGGAATGATATGAAAATAATGATGAGAGAGGAATTTTGTCCGCCAGAAGAGATACAAAGAATGGAAGTTGAACTGTGGAACTTGAGGGTGAAAGATTCCAATATTGCTGCTTACACCCAAAGGTTCAATGAATTGGTCCTGCTATGCCCGGAAATGGTTCCGAGCGAAAAGAAGAAAGTGGAGGCATACGTACGTGGCTTGCCTGAAAACATTAAAGGAGAAACAACTTCTTCTAGACCTGTTGTTCTTAATGAAGCTGTCCGAATGGCTCATACCTTAATGGAGCAGAAGTTACAAGCCAAGGCTAAAAGAATTGCTGAGAGCAACAAGAGAAAATGGGAGAACAACAACAACAACAACAACAACCAAGGAAATTACCAGAACAACAACCGCCACAACCAGAACAACAATCAAAGACATGGGAATGCTAGGGCTCTGACCACTACTCAAAATGCGGGAGCAAACCAAACTGGGGTTGCTTCCAAATGTAACCGTTGTGGGATATGTCATTTTGGTCAGTGCCCACCAAAGTGCTACAAATGTGGAAAAA
>BQNB010062076.1:0-36221 GCA_026074375.1 Tanacetum coccineum
GGTTTGCACAACCAAATAACTGTTTATTTGAGATATAAGCAGATCATTGGCAAAAAGCAATCTAGCTAATTAAGCCGACTTTCTAAAATACCAATGTTGTCAAATCATCTTGCATTCATGCATGATACAACTATTTCTCTACACAATATGATGTACATAATGAATCTTTTAGTCCAACTTAAAATTTCATTCATGTTCCATCTTATCAAAAGATATGTATCCATTGAGACTTTCTAAACGGTATGTCAAATTGTGTTAGATTTATATACCGCATATGTTTATAGTAATAAACATATTGTTTCAAGGTTGTACATTTAATTTCCTAAATCTTTCAGGTGAAGGAAACGTGACATAATACTCCCACTAGCTTTTAGGAATACTTAGGAGTTATCTTAATTATAATTATAATTTAAATCAACTAAGTGATTTATTTAATAATAAACTTAAGATTCTTCTCCTAGATGCTTGCAATGATCCATACTTGGATTCTTATCGCTTGTACCCTTTATAAAGATTATATGAATTCATAAACTCCTTTGATTACTAACCGTCCTCGCAATAGTAATCATTTAAGAAAGAGTTTTAAATTCCATTGTCATATTTCATCAATATGAACACTAGTATGACAATCTACCATCTTTATATAATTAATGGGCATAGAAAGAATATTTAATCAACAACAATTGCTTGCGTATGATTAAAAAACCTATCATAATGCATGCATCAAATATGTGTGTAACATTATCCTTATGAGTTTGAAAACAAGAACCAAACCACTTGGGTTTTTCTTCTCTTTGAAGAAACTCATTTTAACTTCACAGTCTAACTATTTAATTAAAGATCAATCAAGTTTCAAAAATGATTATCTTTATGAACAACATTTTAACATTCATAGTTTGAGTCATTAATCAAATTTAAAATTCAACAATGCATCTTAATGGTTTCACCATGATACTAAATTCAAAATTCAATAATGCATCTTTAACAAGTTCACCATGATCCTGTAACTCATATTCCTCAATATTGATATAACATTTATCAATCATGTATTTGAGGTATCTTTACAAATCTATAAACGAGAATTACATCATTATGGGGTTTAACATTTACTTGTAAAGCCTGAGTATGATATTCACTAGTGTGTTTAGAAGGTTATATATTTTGTATTTTTATCTCTTTCAGATCTAGAAAACGCTCCCACTTGCTTTTTGTAATTTTAGACTCTTTTATGATTACTTAGCATGTAGAGGGACATTACAAGATACATTGACAGTTTCTGAGTTTATTTTGTTAATGTCATTCTTCATAAGACTTTTAACAAATTAAGAACTTCAATTTTAAGACTTAAAGGGAGTCATCATATTTCATAATTATAATGGTGTCTTATTTAACCTTCTATGTTGGAGTCTTATTTTAGTATATACAAGACATACTCAATTTCAAACCTTAACAGATTTAGAGGTAAAATATTTAAGTTATCTAAATTAATTAATTCTAAAGAATTTGATTTAACCCTCTAGACATACCATAAATATGTGACATTCTATGTGTAATTTAATTGTGAGACTTTATCATAATCTTTTAAATAACTTAATACTCTTTAGGTCACACACTTATCAATTGTGTCAAACCAAATTGAATATATAGTATTGAAAACCTATTTGCATGCAATAATGTATACAACTTTAACTAGTTCTAAAACTCTATGTACATATCTTTACAAAAGGTATAACATGTTAACTTATACATTATTTTGCCTTTGAACAATTCAAAGACTTTTTGTTCATGTCATAATCATAAGATATAACTTACTTTATGTTATAAGTATTTTAACATTTGAAGAACTTCATGTTTATTAATTTACATTAAACATAAACATATTTAACTATAGTAATTTTTGAACGCTTACTTTATGTTATAAGTCTTTTAACAATTAACGGACTTAATGTTTATTAATTTACAATAAACATAAACATATTTAACTAAAGTAATTCTGAACGCCAACTCTTGACTTCAATAGTAATACCAAGTTAAACAAGATTACTTCATTATTTGGGACATTCCAAGAACACATAAACATTTTACTTGAAGTAGTATTTATTTCATATCTTGACATATGTTCTGAATAGGGCAATAAGTTTTAGTAGAATATTAGTTTCGTACCTTATGGTCAAGAGAAACATTTAATCATATTGTTATTGTCATGTGTTGTACCTTGCACAGAATAAAGATTTCTCCCACTTGTGCATGGCACAACATCATGCATGTAGTCAAACAACACGACGTTCGTTTGTTTACGTGGACAATATGATAGTGTCACATATATTAACGTTACAAGTAGATATAAAGCCACTTTGTTTAATAAGAAATAGTGCACGACTATCTTTAAAACCATGAGTGTCTATAGTTGGAAAATTATGCATTAACTCAAGATAAGTAAGAAGTAATCTGGGTTACTATCAAGATAATAAACCTTGTAGCTCCCACTGAATTAGACAATATTACATTAATGTCTTATTCAGAAATAAATCACGATGCTCCCACTGGATTTGACAACATTGTAAGTGTTACATAACCAGTGAAAACAAATAGTGGTCTTTTTATTTTCCAACTCTCTTTGAAATCTTAATTAGTAGCAATGTACTTGGATTTCAAAAGTTCTACTATGTAGATGGGGGACTATCCATCAATGCTATTTATTAACTTGAAAATTGGGCATGTAATTTTCTCCTTAATTTTGATTAAGGCAAATAAGTAGATAAATTATGCTAGTTTGCCTTTACCACTTTTATGGTAGTATTGGTATTTCCTAATCAAGAACTCATAAAGCATCTTACATTAAGATGTTATCATTTGATAACTTTAAGAACATATTCTCTAGTTATCCGAATGTCTTATATGTTTCAAAGTACTCACCACCGAATAAGGGTGATGAAATATGTATGAAAATACAAGTCATTCAATCTACTTAACATTTAAGTATTCTATGAGTTTGATTACCTTAGGACAATTCCTACGTTCCTATTATAACTTTCCGGAGCAAGAAATATGATAGGAATGAGTATCCTTGTTCCTTACAAGGAAAGGAGTCCCGGTTTGACTTCTTCAAGAAAGAAACAAACCATCGTTTACAGTTTTATCGTTGCATTAATACTATTAATATAGAATCGCAAAATTTAATTTTTAGTATTTTCGATAATATTCTTTATAGAAAATTAACTATCCATGTTTAAACTTTTTAAACAATTAATTTTCTAAAGGCTAGGATCATACTTGACATACCATCATCACATCAGTTGATCTGCTAGCAATGGTGTATTCAAAAGGTAATTGACGATCAATAATTGCCGCCAGTGCAATTCCTAGAACCTTATGAGACTTATTTTATTACAATAATATACTAGTAAACATGTTTCATCCCATCTATGCCTCGAGTTTAAGGTCTCACCACTAAACCGATTAAGTCATCCAATCGAGAACTGTGATTATGTAACACTAACGTCTCGCGAAAAAGTGTGTAATCACCTTAGGATTACAATCTACATATGTCTCACGCATAGTAAAAAGCATCTGCAAGTGTTCTTACAAATTAGATGACAATAACTTATTTAAAGGGTATAATATTTGACATGGCAAATATGTACGAAGAAGCATGCATACATCTTCGTATCATAAATTTTAATAAAAACTTTACTCAGTTAAGTTATTTATTACGGTATCACTTATGTTTTATACATATAATGTATAAATAGTGTTACCTTTAAAAATTGACGATTCAACGTGTTTTCAAAACTTAAAGATTTTAAATTTTATCGCGGGAAATGATTAAAGAATGATTAAAAAAATCATTCAAACCCTAGACCATTCGCGACTTCCTAAATAGTATGCAAGGTAAGGAAACTACAACGTAGTCAGGTATTATAGGGTAATGGTATCTACAAGACCGAAATCATGACGAGTCTCCCCGAACCTTATCCTTGCAACTAAGTAGTATTTTTGCAAATTACGTCATTGATAAAGATTAAATATTTTATGTGAAAAACACATTATGAACTATAAAATAGTCCATAATAAATATGATTTTATAATTATTAGTCATGTTTATATTTATTTTTCGAAAAACTCTTTTATTTTCTCACAAGTCTAAACTTAAAATAAAAACAATATAAACACAAGACTAATACACATGACACTTATTTAAATAAATATCTTAACAATTAAGTCATGAAAATATCAATTATGATCCTAATTATCTATTAATTAAACATGTATATATTCATATAAGGCTCTTTCATCTAATGACTCCGGCCACATCCATCGATACAATCGATTGCGTAAGCCATATACAAATATATACCACATAGCACATAAAATTTAAATAACTTTTAGGCCACATTAAGACATAGCTAAGGTCTTCCTTAGCTTTTAAAGTCGTGGATCTTTACAAAATTAAATTTAATGTCTATGTTTTAATTCTTGATCATCAAATTTGCATAAAAACCTTTTAACAATTAACAAGATTATATCATATATCCCTCTATGATAAATTTGCATGTACAATCAATTTAACACTTAAATCAAGATCATATATCATATATCGATCCATGATAAACTTGCATGCGTTTATCACGGATATCAAATTAACAATTAATTAACAATTAAAAATGATCAATTAACAATTTACACTATCGAATTTAACACATAAAACTACATACAACCTGGGGTTTCGTCTAATTAATTTTATCCACAATAAATATCTAATCGTTATAATTAAAACCGCCCAAAGGGCTTATAATATTAACCAAGAACCCTAATATTGTCCAATTTTACATCTTTGTAATTACAATTCTATACGATGGCTCATGATGCCACTGTTGAGTTTTTACAACTAATTAACCTTTAATCTATCACGAGTACGCATCGGAAAACATAAACACGTATAGAATATGTAATTAACAAAGGGATGAAGAACGCGTACCTTTTAGCAATTAACGAATACACCATCTTGAATTATAGTATATTGGATATCACAATACAAGCTTAGGAATGATGGATTGGCCAAATTTCTAGAGAGAGAAAGTGACTTGTCTAGCGAGAGAAAACACCTTTAAGTGTGTGTATTATCAAATGAACAACCAACCCCTTCCTATGGCTGGAAAGGGGTATTTAAACAAGTGTTTTGGTGCCCCTAAATGGGCCATAGAGTGGGCTAACAAGTGGGTAAAGACCCGGCCCAACACCATAAGTCGTATAACGGTAACCTATTGATTAAAAAACTAAGACTACAAAACTAACCTATTGCTAGATAATAACAGGGGTGACGAGTGTTTTACATGAATTTTCATATTCCTAACAATCTCCCCCTTTAAGGGGAGACGGTACCTCAGAAAAATTTCAAATTGATCCATAGCATTATATTTGAATTAATCTTTGATTTGGTTGTAGTCTTTTCATTCTTGAACATTTGTCATTGTACTTCAAGTAGTATCTTTGAGCTTTGTTCTTAGACTTGAGGAATCTTTGAGCTTTCTTTGAGATCACCATCCACTGTAAATCTCTTAATCATCCTTGTTGTAGAATATTGCCTTCATGGGATGTTGTGACTTTCGGACCTGCATACTCACACTCTTTTGGATCATGATAGTACTTATTAGAGTTGCGGAAGCTGTGTTGTAGGTCTTTTCAGTTTGTCAATGATGTATTTGATTAGAAACATATGTTGTGAGCATGGGGTTTATGAATTGGTCTTTACTGGAAACGACCGGCTTCTTGCATCTTCCATCTTTATGTAATCATGAAATTTACAAACAGTTTACAATAAAGCTTGGTGGACGAATATGGTTTTCGTTATTCGTCAGAGGGGTTCGGTCTGCATTAACCTCGTTCTGTGAGGACATTTTACAGTATAAATACTGTACCTGTTGATCAGGTAGATTATTTATAAGAACTCATTGACAGGGTTTCCAGCTCAAAAGTGTTAGTTCAGTTAACGCAGATGCATTTGATTCACTGTATTGCTAGTTCTCTTTACAGGACACCTCAAGCAGGGGAGGGCTAACTCACTATAGTATTGCTACTATAGAACTAGTTTAGAGTGAATCAATGAGTTACTATTTCTCATGATTGTTTTGAAGATTAATAATTGATGTGAAAATCAATCGATGATGTGTCACTAGTTAAAGTGATTTTTTTTGTAACACATCGAGAGTTTTAAGCTTTTATCAAAATTCATCCTCCGTCAATTCATAATATGGACCGAAATCGATCCAGTGTCACAAGTTTGATCTATTAAGGATCTCACAAGTCACCTACCGTAGAGCTTGTTTGATGTTGGCTCTAGAAGGATTTCCATCTTCATTGTGAGTACTTTCGTATCACTCGGATGTTCTGGCAATACCACAAGATTATGGTAGAACTCTTAATGGATCTTTACTTGTTATCACATTGTGTGGACTGAGCAAGCTTAGTTTTTATTAGTATCTCCCTTATTGAGATTTATGGTATGATCTCATGGCTCTAGACTCAATAGTGCTATTTTGGTTTTAGTAGTCGGAGGCTGGAGTAGACTGCCACCTTTTTAATTCATCTATCTCGGTGTGAGAGAGACGATATAAATGTATTGATTCTTCGAGAAATGAAAACAAGAATCCTTTGAGGGATCTTGCAGATGGCTAGGGAGGTTGTGCAGCTGTATCACTGGGGGTCCATGATATTGTCTTCAATGTTAGCAATCAACCGATGTGATTTTGACAGATATGTAGTGACCGGTTTCTGCATAAGGTTTAAGGAGGGTCTTTACTTTCTTTTCACCCTTATCTTAGCATTTCTTTTTCATTCTTCAACCCCTTCAGTGCTTACCAAGATTTTATTACTAGAACCTTGTTAGGTGTGTTCCAGTACTAGCTATATCTTAGTCCGCACTATTCCCTTATTCTCACATTACTCCTTTTATAATCATACCTAAGGACTTCTAACTAGCTAGTAGATTAATCCCGGGGTAGAGCCCTCCGGCGCTGGCGAGATCGTGGGATCGAGAGTCCTAACCGTACCATCCTTATAAACTTGGATAAGTAATTACAGGGTCGTCTTAGGTGATTCATAATTGCCCATCATAACATTCGCTCCCCTCAATATTGCATCGATGTATCTCGAAAAGAGTTTAGCACAATAGGAAGAGCCTACACTTGAGTTAAGAAATCTTAATTTTTATCAGATTTTCATAATTAAATCACATTTTCTCCCCCGAGCAAAAATTTCAAATCCGTTGAGATTTTGGGTCGCAATTGATTTAAGTTAGAAAAATTTGGGAGAAAGTGTGTCAGGTTTATACAAGCCGATTAGGGAACATATGAATACTTAATATACAAGCCTAAGATACAGTTTAATCACTACATTAGAATGTACATATTACAACAACATATAAGAAAACTACCCTCATTTGCGGGTTCTCTTCAGCACTCGGTTAGTCTCCCTTCTCTTATCCTGCCACCAACAAAGCTTTCCGAATTCTGGAAGATACGTCTTGTCTTAAGTCGTTTCTGTATGGAAAACATAAACTCCTTGCTTCTGTTCGTCGTCTTTCGTCGACCCAAAACCGTGTATTCCAAACCCGAATTTATCCTGTTGGACCCTGAATTCTTGGATCTTTGTAATCCAGCTTCATCAATCGTTGTATAGTACCATCACTGAAACTTGGGAATATAATCTTCATTGAACCTCATGATCATTAGAACCCCATATTTGTCCCTAAATGTGACGTGACCTTTAGAGAGTCAATTACTGTGATAGTCATGGCTTGTACTCAAATCCTATTGGCAATCCATTGGGTTTGGTAAGGTAGTTTAACTGGTCTGGTAGGCTCTCAATCCCCAGCTGAAGTCTTCTACGCGTTGTCTGATAACCAAGTTTCTCGGTCATAAGTTTGACAGCAAGTAGTGAGAATCTTTTTGTCTTCGGTGCGGGAGAGATGGTTCAAGTTACCTTGAAGAATTCAACATTACAGATCTTCATGTCACTAGGGTTACAGATATTTGAAGACCTTTCTGCGTTATGACATATTTTGAGATCAGCTCGACGCAAGGACAATCTTCTTCATGTTATTGTTCCCATACATTGGGAAAAGAATTCAATTCTGACGACTACTTAAGATACGCCATATGGGGTCGTACAGCCCATGCGATCACCTTTAGATGGTAGTTTGTATTCTTTTTGGAGGGTCGATCAATGTAGAACCGTTGTCTTTGATACCACCAGTGAGTGAGATGATACCATACATCGCAGGACGTCCCATATTGCATTCTTCTTCTTTTTAAATCCACATCTAATCGGTACCATTGCTCTAAAGCCGGGACATCAGGTATTAGGCAGCCTTATTTCGAGTTGACATAGGCATGCCTGCCATTTGCGCTCGTGTACCGTAGGATATTCCAAGTCTTTGTTGAAGAAGAAGTCCGGTTTTGTTATTGTGACATGACGCCGGATCACAACCCAAGCTGGTTAGTAGTTTGCTGACATTGTACCTTAGGATTGCATCATCCACTTGATCGGTGAGAAGTTTGTGGCATTCTTCCATTTGAAACTAGAGATGAACTACGTCGGGATGAAAGACTTTGAAAATTTCATATGCAGGGCCTTCCAGGTCTTTTTGAGTCAGTTCAGAGATTCCTTGCTTTTTGCAATACCAGTCCATGAATGTTGCCATGTCTCCGATCTAAGCAAGTAGTGAGTTCTATGGTGGAGGTGTATAGGTAGACTTTAGAGCAGAGGCCCAGTTGTTCGTTGGGACGGTCAGATCAGACGATGGGATAGACCAGGCAGGTTCAGGTGTAGCAGGTCGGTCTTCAATGAGAGGTTTCCACCAACTCTCTCAACATCTCTACTTCTACACCATCCCTCCTCTCCTCTCCCTGAAATCTCACCCTACTCCTTCCTACACTCCGGCCTCTCCCCCCCCTCTCCCCCCTTGGGAATATGATCACGTCCAACGTCTTCACCACTAGATGAGTATGCTTGTTTATCTGCAGTCGTATCGTTATCCATATGAAGTTCTTCAGGAATTGGTGAGACAGACGGCTTAAGTCTGGTGTCGGTCTTCGTCCAAGCCGTATATTCTACTAAAGTAGCCGTCTTTGAGGAGCTTGGGGCAGCGGTGCTTGTAGACTGATCACCCTGATTGTTGGATAGAGGTGGAGGAGGAGGTGGTGATTAAGACGACCCAGAAGCGTCAGAGGCTCCTAAAGTTCCAAAGGGACCTGCTGGTGGTGAAGGAGGAGGTGGAGGATGAGGTGGAGAGCCAGGTGGTGTTTTAGGTGAGCCCTGTCTCTTTTTCTTCTTTTTCCTTGCTTCAGCCAAGTCAAACAGGAGCTGGTCACTGTTATCTCGGGCCATAGACTTCTCCAGAGCCTCGTACAACGTCATGTGATCTTCATGAGTTTGGTAGGATTTAGATTCCCACATTCGGTTGTGAAGAATTTCTTTCATATCAGCTTCTGGTAGGTCTCTGAAGCGTTCCTATCTTGCGTGGTGCTTGCAGTAGCCCAAAGTCAAAACGAGCGATGCATTGTTTAACGATTTCGAATCCATAGCTTTGCTCAGCTTGTATTGGCGAGATCTGATTCTCCCCTGGCGAAGCAGGATTGCTGTGCATGACTCATGCTTGCTGCACCAGGAGTGGCATTGTGGACCCATGTTTGTCTTAGAATCTTGTTCTCCTCAGGGCTTGGATGTCGCTCTTCCGCTCGAAGATGATCTGCCGCGCCATAGTGTATTGACTTGAAGTTGTGTTTGGCTTTTCGAGTTCTCTAGGCGGTGTTGATTTCAAGATAGATAGATGGATAAACTTCGTTTATGGCTTGCTGGTACGCCTGGTTGGAGGAGGTGAAATTCGCTTGTCTGTTATTGTTGTTGTTTGTTATCGTCGTTCGCGTTGTTGATTCATCAGTAGATTTTGCGCGTTAAGTTGTGTGGTTGTGTTGTCTGGTAGTTGGCTGATTAAACGTTAGGGAGAATTGTGTGCTTAGATCATGGAGATCAAGATCACCGGATGTAGTGGACATAGAAGGGTGCTAACAAGGGAGGTTGTGTCTTTGGATGTCGATTGTGAGCGAGTACACCATTGATTTCAGCTTTTGTTATACTGCTGTTGTGTGCTTTACTCATTATGGCTGCCTTCTAGGGTTTATTCTCAAGATGGGAAGTCTTGGCTAAAGGAGTTAAGTAGGAGATGACAAGAGATCGCACCGCGTAGAGCTGGCGTTGGTGGCAGGCTCTTCGGGACCGATCAGTTGTATAGCCCATGTTGCGTGGACTGCTCATCATCCGAGTGTCAGTCTTAAGATTGCTGATGGACACTGGAGAAGCGCTTGGAATAATGCGATAGGTGATGTGGTGTGTGAACTTTCATCCATTTGTCAATTGGAGGTTGACTTGTAGAATGGTCAGTGGGCGGCTCAGCATGCTGTAGATGTTCACATGGTTTTGGTCGTTGTGTCGTAGGTTGGAGAACTCAATGGTTCGTGTCTATAGTTGGTTATGAGGAGTGATCGTGTGAGTGAGCCTGCGTCTTCATTATGTCCTTTCACAGGAAGGACAGTCATAGAACGTCGGATACATATGCGTGTGGGGATACGTGTCTGCAGATAGAGAACATCATCATGTGATATATGTGAGTGATTTGGTTCTAGCCTTCGGCGAGGGTGTATGATGATACAGAGAGAATATTAGTGGAGGTTGGGTTATAACAGTTGTTCCGTATCTGTTTCTGGGTCCAGAGAGCGCTTTTGCCTTTTTTTTTTTTTTTGGGCTTTGTCACGTCCCATATTCAGTCTCTTTAGTTGCACCTTTGCATCATTGCAGGAGATAGTCTGTAGCCACAATGGTGTTGTACCTTAGAGTGTGGAGGCCTAGGTTATTTCCTCATTGAAATATTAGCCAGTGTATGCCGTGTAGATAGTTGAAATGTCACTGTAATTTCGGTCGAGGTACTTTCATGAACCTAATTTGGATATTTGGTTGTAAAACCGAATGAATTTATGCTAATTGCGCCATTCTTATGAATGAAAAGCTTGTTTTGTTGTTCTCTACGACTTCACTTTGTTCTTATCTTGTGTTTCATGAGTATGTATTCGTGTCCTGGGAGAAAACAGTTTGTTACGCGACTTAGAAATAGTTATCTCTTCATTAGATGCTATTAAATTATCATATTAGATAGTTGTATATTCGTTTATTCAAAAATCTCAATATGGGCTGTGCTCTGTGTGGAGAGTGTAATCGACGTTGTGCAATCGAGACAAACAAGTCTGTTGTCTGGGTACTCTCGGTACTATCTCAGACACTGCATATGTGAATGAAGATAGCAGACAGTGGCTCTTTTTCTTTGGAGTCTGAAGATTGAGTCCTGAAATCAATCGTCGTGATAATGCAGAGGTGTCTTGAGCTAGAGCGCAAAGCTCAGACTGTCTTTCAACGTGTTTAGACTACTTCCTCAATAACTCAGTGTCGCTACCGCTGGAGCTATTAGGGAATAAGTGGTGTGAATACGTTGGTCCGAATAAAAGAGTGTCAGGATTTCTCCTACGATGCAACCCAGGAGAGAGAGAGGAGACCGCAGATGAGATGAAATCGCACTGGTATAGTGAGTGTGGTATCACATAATGTGAGAGCATCTGTGGTGAAGTCGCGCTAATGACTTGTTAATGAGAGAAGGGCTATTGCGTTTATCGCCTATGTTGGGAAGTAGAAGCAGATTGGAAGTGTGAGTGCACTGCGGAAAGAAGGCGCTGTGAGATGTGGACTCAGATGGAGAAATGGCAGGTGAAGTGTTGACACAGCCGGTGATAGATCAATGCTATAGAACCTACTCATCTCTGAGTGAGTCGTCTTAGGAGTTCGAGTCGCAAACATGGTGTGAATCGTCTGTTGAGTATGGTGGTTGCACGCTTTCTAATTTACCCGGTTATTTCATCTTGGACTGTGACTTCATGAAGTTCAACCAACAAGTTTTAAAGGAACCGATAGGAGTGGGTTGGTCTGATAAGGTGGAGATGAGAAGGAAGATGGAGTCTTGTGTTTCACATCAGCAACTGTCGCGAGAAATATCAATGTGAACCGTATGCAACTTGACTTACTCGACAGTTGCATAAACTGGTTGGAACTCTTAACAAGAAGAAACATCTAGAACTGATGCTGCGTACACTTGTCATGGAGAGAGTGAGAATCCATGTCATGGAGAGAGCTCATGAAGCAAATGACTGAAGTGTACTGCCCAAGGAATGAGATTCAGAAAATGGAAACTGAACTGTGGAACTTAACCGTGAAGAACAATGATTTGACTGCTTATACTCAGAGATTTCAAGAGTTGACCATGATGTGTACCAAAATGGCCCCCGAGGAGGAAGATCGGGTGGAGAAATTCATTGGAGGTCTTCCTGATAATATCCAAGGGAATGTAATTGCTGCAGAACCCACAAGACTACAAGATGCTGTTCGAATTGCCAACAACTTGATGGATCAAAAGTTGAAGGGCTATGCTGTAAGAAATGCAGAGAACAAGAGGAGATTGAACAACAACTATGAAAACAACCGTGGACAACAACCACCGTTCAAACGACAGAATACTGGAGGTCAGAATGTTGCTAGAGCCTATATGGCTGGTAACAATGAGAAGAAGGAGTATGAAGGTACTTTGCCCTTCTGCAACAAGTGTAAGCTTCATCATGTAGGCCCTTGCACTATAAGATGTGGGAAGTGTAACAAGATTGGACATTTGACCCAGAATTGTAAGGTTACCAATTCCACTACTTCTACCCAGAGAGGTCAAATGGTGAATCAGAGGGATGTGACTTGTTTTGAGTGTGGTGCACAAGGACATTACCAGAAGGATTGTCCCAAGATCAAGAACCAGAACCGTGGGAATAAAGTGAGAGTCCTCGATGCAAGAGGCAAAGCATATGTCCTTAGAGGAGGTGATGCTAACCCGGGTTCCAACACTGTCACGAGTACGTTCCTTCTCAATGATCATCATGCTTATATGGTATTTGATTCGGGTGTCGATAGAAGTTTTGTATCAAATACTTTTAGTGCATTGTTAGATATTACTCCCTCTGCCCTAGACGTTAGCTATGTTGTCGAACTAGCTGACGGAAGAACTTCAGAAACTAATACTGTGCTTAGAGGTTGTACATTAGGGTTGTTAGGACACCCATTTAACATTAATCTGATGCCCATAGAGTTGGGTAGTTTTGACGTCATCATCGACATGGATTGGTTAGCAAAGAATCATGCGGTGATTGTCTGTGACGAGAAGATAGTGACAAGGATAAGATGATTAATGAGTACAAAGACATCGGTAAACGGAAAATTGCTCGACGGTTATAGCCCTAAAAAAGTTTCCTGAGAAACTTGTAGACCCCGCAGATTTCTTAACCGAAGTGATTTTCCGGAGATGAAGAATGCTTTTAGCCTTGGCCGAATCTCGTGCAAGCACAACCTAATGCCCCTCTCCATTAGGAATACTATTTCTCCCAGGCTTTGACCAAAACCGACTGAATACTTGAACCTTGCCGACCGAAAACGATTTTCTACTCCTACCCGCATCGCCGAGGATGTTTTCGTGAAAGTTGGAACGTTCTTTCTTCCCGGCCGATTTGTGGTCCGTTGATTTACGTTGCGATCCTCTGGTTCCCCTAATCTTTTTAGGAAGACCTTTCATGAGGTACGCACGTGCATTGATCGATGTTAACGGTGAACAAATGACCCTTAGGCACGATGACCAATCTGTGACCTTTAAAGTTGGTGATACTAAGACTTTCTCCTACAATAACATTGAATCGGTTAACCGAGTTGATGTTATTGACATTGCTTGTGAAGAATATGTTCAAGAAGTACTTGAAATTTCTGAAAGTGGCAATCCCACTTCTACTTCGGACCTAATGAACGATTCTCCTCTCCATCTTTTCACTCCCTTTGGAGGAGTGATTTGTCTAATGAAGAATCGATGAATTTTCTTGAACATGATGAATCGTTACCACCAGGTGTAGACGAATCTATGATTCTAGGAGATATAGTTTACTTGAGAATTGTTAAATGTGATTCACATTAGGACCCAAATCTCCATCCGTCACCAGTTTGTGAAATTAATGTGCCTGAAAAGGTCAAATCTTCATGTGAAGATCCTCCCGACCTTGAACTCAAAGACTTACAATCCATCTGAGTAAATGCATTTTGTTGGAGTGATGACAATTACCCGTCATAAACGCTAAAAAACTGAAAGAAAGGATAAAACCGCCCTGATCAAGTCTTAAATCAACACAAACATGCCATAGCTTGAAGATTTCTGTATATTAAGGGGATAGAATCCAAAATTTGCACCCATAAAGATTTGATGGAGGAAAATGCCAACCCGTATTTCAACATCATAGAAGGGTTAACACAAAATCCATGAGGTTATTAAGCAAGAAGTGATCAAACTTCTTGATGCCGGGTTAATTTATCCTATCTCTGACAGTCCCTGGTAAGCCCGGTTCATTGTGTCCCTAAGAAGGGAGGCATAACCGTGGTGAAAAATGAAGAAAATAAATTAATACCCACTAGGTTGGTTACGGGATGGCGAGTTTGCATCGATTACCGAAAACTCAATGATGCAACTCGTAAAGACCATTTCCCTTTACCATTCATGGACCAGATGCTTGAAAGATTAGCCGGAAATGAGTACTATTGCTATATGATGGATTTCTCCGGACTACATTCCAAATCCCAATTGACCCACTTGATCAAGAGAAGACTACCTTCACCTACCCTTACGGGACATTTGCCTATCGTCGCATGCCTTTTGGGTTATGCAACGCACCGGGTACGTTCCAAAGATGTATGGTTGCAATCTTTCATGATATGATTGAGAAAACCAGGAAGTCTTCATGATGATTTCTTCAGTTTTCGGTGATTCCTCTCCTCCTTGCCTTTCCCATTTAGACAAAATGCTCCAAAGGTGGAAGACACCAATCTTGTGCTAATTGGGGAAAAATGCCACTTATGGTCAAGGAAGGTATAAGTCCTTGCCATAAGAATTCAAATCTGGGATTGAGTTAATAAATATCAAAAGTTGATGTCATTTGCAAAATTGCCTCATCCCACTACCGTGAGGGATATTCGCAGTATTCTCGTCACGCCGATCTACCGTCGATTTATTCAGGATTTTTCCAAATCCGCCCGGCCTATTACCACCTACTTGAAAAATAGAAACTCCATTTATCTTTCCGAAAGGAATCATCGAAGCATTTGAATACCCTTAAGATGAAGTTAACCCCAGCACTAATTCTAGTACTCCCATTGAGACTTGCCCTTTGAAATCATGTGTGATGCAAGTGATTTTGCTGTTGGGGCAGTCCTAGGGCAACGTAAGACCAAGCACTTCCAGCCGATACACTATGCAAGCAAAACTATGACCGAGGCTCAGGCACATTACACTACAATGGAAAAAGAATTACTTGCCGTAGTGTATGCTTTCGAGAAATTCCGGCCATATCTTGTCTTGTCCAAGAGCATAGTGTATACGGACCATTCGGCTCTCAAGTACCTGCTTGCTAAGCAAGATGCTAAGCCAAGATTGCTCCGATGGATTTTGCTGCTCCAAGAATTTGATGTCGTTATCCGTGATAAAAAAGGAGCAGAAAATCTCGCCGCAGACCACCTTTCTAGACTTGAAAATCCCCATCAAAGTGAGCTCGAGAAAAAGGAAATTACATAAACATTTCCTCTCGAGACACTTGGGATGGTTACCTTTCATGGTGATGATAATGCCCCATGGTTTGCCGATTTTGCAAATTACCATGCGGGGAATTTTATGATAAAAGGAATGTCGTCTCAGCAGAAAAGAAAGTTTTTCAAAGACGTCAAACACTACTTTTGGGACGACCCCTTTCTATTCAAGATATGTGCTGACCAGGTAATTAGGCATTGCGTTTCAGGGCAAGAAGCTTTTGACATCCTCAAAGCTTGCCACAGTGGACCCATCGGGGGACACTACGGTGCCAATTACACAGCTAAAAAGATCTTCGATTCAGGTTTCTATTGGCCCACGATCTACAAGGATGCCCACGACTTTGTCACCCGATGTGACATTTGTCAACTCAGGCACAATTATCGCAACGTGATGAGATGCCTCAAACTCTATCCAAGTTGCGAAATTTTTGAACATGGGGGGCATTGATTTTTATGGCCGTTCCGTCTTCAAGAGAACAAATTAATACTCGTGGCCGTTGATACTTGTCAAATGGGTTAAGCGAAAGCGCTGCCCCTCCAATGACGCCCCTGTTTTTGCAAATTTCTTAAATCTCCCTTCGCCAGATTCGGTTCCCTCGAGTCAATCATAAGCAACGGCGGAACCCATTTTTACAATTGACCAATTTGCAAAGGTCATGCTTAAATTACGTAGTCACACGTATCCGTCTCTCCACCGCGAATCATCCACAAACAGAGGACAAGTTGAGGTATCCAAACGGGTTGAAACAATTCTGAAAGGACCGTAGCAAAAAAAAATCGTGCTTGGTCGGATAAATTAGATGACGCACTATGGGCTTTCCGCACCACTTGCAAAACCCCCACCGGTTTACTCCATACAAGTTAAGAACGTGTAAGGCATTCAGTCATTCCTGATTGAGCTCGAGCACAAAGCTTACTGGGCCCTTAAGCATACAAACTTTGATATCAGAACCGCGGGTGATCACAGGAAAGTTCAACTTAATGAACTTAATGAGCTTTGTGATCATGCCTACGAGAATTCTTTAATTTACAAGGAGAAAACAAAGAGAATCCATGACTCCAAGATCAAAAACCGGTTTTTCAACATCGTGATTGAGTCTGCCTCTTAACTCTAATTGAAGATTTTCTCGGCAAGCTTAAGACCCCGCTGGAATGAGACCATTCACTGTAACCCAAGTTTTCCATAATGGCACTGTCGAGTTACCCAAAACTCCGGGCCAAATTTCAAAGTAAATGCCACAATTGGTATTCCAGATCTCCAGAACATTCCCCATGAGCCAATAATTCAAGTGACGGGTCAAGACAATAGCGACCTTAACAACGCTTCGTGGAGGCACCCAGCTTATCGTAGTATTTATGGTGTAAAAATGAATAAGTGTTTCCTTGTGTGTGGAGGCTCGCTCTTCTAATTACCCGAGTTTCGTGTTTGATGTTTGTTAATTGTCCAGGGATTCCCGATGTGAAAATCTGGTCTCTCAGTTTTGTCCTTTCATCCACAAGATTCACATCCTCAGCTTCCATTTTGAACCAGTATCCAAATCTAATCGACTACGTTTTATCTTTTTGCACCTTCATAAACGGCCTTAATTTAACTGTAGGTGCCCCTTTCAAAACATCGAGGACGATGTTTAGTTCTAGTATGGGGGATCTTCATTGAATCTGCCTTGCAGCCGTCGTTATCATTACATTTTCCCCGTTTTTACCACCAAATTTTTGCAAAAATACCAAAAAAATGAAAAAATTTAAAATTTTTTCAAAAATAAAATAAGTGTTTTGTCACAGTTTTGACTTTCCTAATGGGTAGAATGAGAATAATTTTTGACTCGATCGGGCGTGTTGAGCCCTAGCTAGTTCCTAAATTGTAGGCTAAGCTTTCACGAATTCTATTGCTTCGAATTTTAATAAGGTGAAGAACAAGAAGTGATAGAGTTAAATATAAGTTTATGTGCTGAGCAAGATTCTTCTAAAACTTATATGAGTAACTTGTGGCTTTTTCTCCCATTAGCTTCTAATCCACCTAATCATACGTGCTCATTTCAATTCAACTAAGTCAATCGATGTTTTTAGAAAAGCTTCAAATTTGTAACTTGATTCTTAAAGCGAGGTTTTTCTGTCTTAGTAATTGAAAGTTAAATTGCAAGAACAGTGAATGAAAATATGAATGAAAAAATCATGATATAAAATTATGCCAATGAACATACATTAGAGTATATGGAGCAAGTAAAAGATTGTTGTCTGATATCCCTCTCCGACTAACCACGAGGTGGTGTTCAAACTAAGACATCTTTACTTCTAGAATTTGTGTGTTGTGATATCTCACTCAGGAAGCGAGGTCTAGGTGAGGGTTTCAACTAAGACACCTATCCTTAGCCCTATAGGAAAGAAGGTGTTGATGATATTCCCACTACGCTAGCAACGGGGTGGGTTTTCAAACTAAGAATACCGTCGTTGGTATTGTGAAATCCACTAGGGACGAGGCCTAGTAGGATGTTCAAACTAAGCAACGCAATCCAGCTTAAATAACGTCTATGATTATTAGATGATGAAGATGTTGCAAAAAGTGTCAACACTGAATTCGTTTCTTTAAGATCAGTACAAGGTCCAAATAATTGTTGACTTTCTTAGTCATGATTTCATCTTTAATTTATGACTATTGAAATAAATTGATCTAGTGGTTGAGTGAAAGAGTACACACATTTAAATCATATATCCATGTTGGGAGTTAAAAGCTCACAGTCATAATATGATGCTTAACATTTATAACATATATTAACAAATGATGCTGTGTATAATTGCTTGGTTTGGGTCTAGAGAAAAATCGGAGAACATGAATTTTATCCGACAGACCATCCGTATATTATTCTATAGGCGCTTCTCATTCCTATATCCCAATGTGATAAATAAAGAAGTCAAACAGGTTAGATAAGAAAAGAAAAAGAAAGAAAAATCCAAAAATATTAGGGATAGTTAGTGTATCATATAAAAAAATGGTGAAAACAGGACTTGTCGAAGCTATTGATTCTTTAGTTCCCCTTGACGAACACTTAGCTACTTTTCGAGTAATTAGTCGAGGATAAAGATTCTGGTCTTTTCCTGAGTGTTTACTTCATAACATTTGCGTGAGGACACGGCAATACCTTATATGGGGGATTTTGGTATGTGTTTAATTACACATACATTTTCCCATTAAAAAAGGACTTAAAAGACTAAAAAAGTACCAAAAATACATTATATTTGGATAGTGTCACAGGCTTGCTTATATTGTGCAGAAACAGATATTGCAAAAAGAAAGCCAAAAACCTAAACGAAAGCACGGGATGAAAGAAAAGACAAAGTCAATCGAAGCCAAAATCAGTCAAAGTCAAAAAGACAGTCTCAGAAGAAAATACAACTTGAGGGGGCTCAAACGCAAACCTCAAGTTTATGTATTACAAAAAAAAAGACAAGGGTCCGAATTGCAAACCGGGAAAAGTTGCAATTAAGTTATCTAAACTTGAGGGACAAAACAGCCAACTTACCCCAAAAGCCATCTTTCCCCTCCCAACAAAAACCTAGGTACAGCTAGGATGTCCGTCCCATACTCCTACCCCTGCAAAAACCACTCAACACCCCTATATAAAATCATTTTCATCACCCTCACCCCCCCCCACTGTATAAGTGCCATGTTGGTAAAAGACCTCTCCATTCCAACGTATAATTCCGATGGCAGAGAATTGACTCCAAAGAGCACAAATGAAATTAAGAGGCTGGATTTTGTTTTAAAAATCACCATCACACAAGAAGCACGCTTGTTTTTGCTCACACAAAATAAACACAGGCTGCAATCCCAAAGAATAAGACTTTGGCTATAATAGAGCCCTTTTGTAAGCCTTAAGCGAACTATTAATTTAGAAAAACTTAGCTTAATTTTCAATATCACTTAGCTTATTTCAGTTCTTAAAGTTATTTACAGCTTTTACTTTCAGCTTTGTAACACTTTCAAGTTTAATCAAATTGGAGGATTTAAACGCCAATTTACAATTCAAAGTGATTAAGTTTCTTATTTGAGTTGTTTGTAATCAAAAACACTCACACAGCTTGTTACAAGCTACTTTAATATTAGTAAATTATAAAAAGTTTAAGTAGTTAAAGAGAAATCACTCACAATACACCACAGCTAATTTTATGGATGAATCAAGCCAGTTCTTGGATGGCTAATGGACACCACTACCTGTTTTTATGCAAGCTAGAGCTTGTAGATTCTGGTAAGCCCTGATTTGAGCAGTTGTAAGTTCTCTTTTTCTTGTTTCTTATTTACTGATAAGAATCTGTTATTAGTGCTTATTCGTGACTAAAATCTGTTTATAAGTATTCTATTTTGTTATTTAACAATCTGTTTTTAATAATTTAAGACCAAATCAGCTTAATATAAAAAGAAAAATGATTTGTGAAAACTTTAAGGGATATTTTGAACTAACAGTACTAACCCATAGTTAGTACTGCTAGTTCATTTTTTTTGAGATTTTAAAACTAGAGTACAACTTAAAGCTAGCAGTACTGAACTCAAGTAAGTACTGTTTAGTTAAAACTGTGTAGTACTGGTGTTTCATTTTAGCTTATATCAGCTATTTTTTCTACATATTTAAGATTTCTTAGCTTTTTTTAGAGTAGATTAAACATTTTCCTTTACTGTCTTAAAGTAAGCTTTATTTACCTTTTCAATTATTTCAATAGTGTCTCAGTTTGTAGATTTTTAGTCTTATTTGCATTAGTTTATTCTAGTTGCTCATTCTTATTACTGAATGCTTATTAGGGATAGTTAAATACCTGTTTTAGCTTATTTGCTTATTTCTTGCTTCATTGAACTAACAGTACTAACCTTAAGCTAGCAGTACTAACTTAAAGGTAGCAGTACTAACTCCAAGTTAGTACTGTTAGTTAATACTGTTAGTACTGTGTTAGTACTGCTGAGTTTTTCTTGCTTAATTTAGCTTAATTGTTTTTTGAAATTGCTTATTTAGAGTTATTTTAGCTTATTTAATTTGTCTTAAGTTTATTTGAGCTTATTTGTGTCTTAGTATAAAAGTTTTAAGTGGTTTTACCATTCCTAGCTTTTATGCCTGCTCTGGCTTACTTTCCTTGCTTCTCTTTTCGTGCATTTGCTTATTAGTGTTAGTACCAAATCATTCCTTGTCATTTCAAACATCGTTATCAATTTTTCTTCGGTTTTCATTCAAGCCTCCCGATGGACATAACACCGAGACTCCCTATATTGCTTCCTTTCTTTGGCCTCGCGGATCTGAACCTTGTTGTGTATTTACATTAATTGGTATTATAATAGGGTGAAGAAAGCGAGCCAATCACCAATCGAGAAAGTAGTGAGTTCTCTGTGGAGGTGTATAGATAGACAATTCCGAGTAGAGCCAAAATAATCGAATAGGACGTTCAGCTCAGAAGAAGCGATGGACCAGGCAGGTACAGGTGTAAGTCATACTGTCTTCAGTGATAGGGCATTCCACAACTCAGCCTCAAGTATACAGTGGTAATATGAACACGGACCAACTCATCACCACTAGAAGAGTAAGCATGATCGTCTTGCAGACGATCTTCACCCATAAAAGTACTCAGGAATTGGTGAGACCGACGGCTTAAGTCTGGTGTCGGTCATCCGCCAAGCCGTATATACTGGCTGAAGCAACCGGTCTTGTGAAGAGCGTGGGGGCAACGAAGCTTGAAGACTGACCACCTGATTGTTGGATGAGGTGGGGTGGTGATTGAGATGACCCAGAAGCACCAGAGGCTCCTGAAGTTCCAGAGGGACCTGCTGGTGGTGGTGGAGGAGGTGGAGGATGAGGTGGAGAGCCAGATGGTGTTTTAGGTGAGCCCTGTCTCTTTTTCTTCTTTTTCCTTGCTTCAGCCAAGTCAGACAGGAGCTGGTCTCTGTTATCTCGGGCCATAGACTTCTCCAGAGCCTCGTACAGCGTCATGTGATCTTCATGAGTTTGGTAGGATTTGGATTCCCACATTCGGTTGTGAAGAATTTCTTTCATATCAGCTTCTGGCAGGTCTCTGAAGCGTTCCCTAAGTGGCGCGTGCATAGCCCAGTCAACAGCATCCGTGACTATTTCATCCACAGCTTTGCTCACTTGATTGGGAATATCTTGATTCTCCAACCTGTACAGTCTGGACCCATGTTTGTCTAATCTTTCCTCCAAGGCTTGGTTCGCATCCACCAAATCCGCGATATGTTGTTCGAGTTCTCCTAGGCGGTTGATTAAGATGGAATCTGAGGAAACTTGTTATGGCTGAGGTGGTAGAGGAATGGTTGTCATAATTGTTGTTGTTGTTGCAGTTGCGGTTGTGGTGGTTGGTAAAGGCCGATGCACAGTGGGAGAATCGGGTACAGACACGAGATCAATCACCGGTGAAGTCATAGGAGGGATAACAGAGGTGTCTTGATGGATTGTGACAGATACCATTGATTTAGCTTCTATATCTGCTGTTGTCTTCTCATTATTGGCTTCTGGGGGTTTATCATTGAAGAATTGATCGCCAAAGCTGAAGTCTTTGGCTAAGTGTTGTAGAGAAGACAACGTCCCTGTAGAGCTGGCAGGCTCCTCGGGAATCACCAGATCGTCAACCGTCAGCTTAAGATTCTCCTGAATGTTAGGGTATGCAGTGGCGGTGAACTCTTCATCCATTTGTCCCGGTTGTGGTTGACTTGTAGCATCAGCAGCCTCAGCATCTGTGTGTTCAAGGTTTGGTCCAGCATGAACACCAGGAGTTGATAGAGTTTAAGATACTGTATCATTACCAGGGTTTGGTCCAGCCTGACCTTCATCTTGTATACCAGGGTTTGGTCCAGCTTGACCTTCGTCTGGAGCACCACTTTTGACTACAGGAGGCACTTCCTCAACTGATTCCGTGTCACTTTCAGTCAAGCCCAATTCAGCATACAGGGACGATGATTCATCTTGACCCGAGGGTTCAGTTGGTGCGTAAGTACGTCTTTGAAAGATGTATTGTTCAGTTGGGCTCTTATTCTTTGGAGTTTGAAGATTGAGTAGAACCCGAGCAGCTTGCTCAGCACCGACTTTCTCCTTTCCTTTTCCCTCTACCTCTAGAAGTGGTTGAAACTTTCCAGTATCAGTTTCCCTGAACACCACAGGTGGGAGAGGACCCCGATGTGCACCATGAGCATCCTTCAGACTTTCTTTAATAGCCCTTTACGTATCAGCTTCTAAGTCACCAAACCCAGGTTCAGTCAATGGAATACCCTCATCAACAAACTCATCGACCAACTGCTAAGATCTCTTAAGGGTTCGCTTCTTTTCCACCTTCCCAGCTTTAGCTCATTTGGCTGGCGGTGTTACTTCAATGGTTTCCTTAGCCTGCTTTCATTTCTTCTCCTTAGGATTGGTTGGTGCTAGTTGAGGTTTCTTGGTTGCTGCTTTAGGTGCTACGGGTTTAGCTTGCTTGGTTACCTTGGGTTTGGTTGATTTTGCAAGTTTTGGTGCAGGAGAGTCAGGATCACTAACTTCTTCACCAGCAAGATATCTTTGATGCTTGGCTACTTTCTCCAGATAAGAATCATAGTAATTTGCTCCTCGAATGTCATCAGTGATGAGCTCATTCAGAATAGGCATCCCAAAGACTTCCCTTTTGGTTCCTTTGGCACTAAATTTGAGATATCCCATAATAGGTTCTTCAGTAGGCAAATGAAGGGGAGACTCTGGTCTTGGATGGAACATGTGCTTGTGTTGCAGGTGAAAGATAATCAGTTTAGTGAACCTCACACTTGGTATCATAATGAGAGTGGCTTTCTTCTTTCCCTGAGTATGTTGTGCCATATTCTTTTTGTCTTCCGTGAAGGTATGGATGGATTGAGTGAATTCTTCCCACGTCCTTTCCGCATAATCGATATGAGCTTGATTGATGACGCCCCAAAGAATCTGCAACACTGGAGCTCTTGGCCTTTTAAACCCAGAAGTCTTTCCCGTAAGGCACAGATTAATGATTGTCGTGAGTGCCCTCCACGGTTGAAACATGTCATTAGTAACGACATCAGATAGGTGTTTGACTTCTTTTGGATAACCCAGACCTTTGACAAAGTTGATAAGAGTATCCTGAGTTGGAGGGGAAGAAAAAGCCTTGTTGTTGTTGACTAGCGTGATCTGAAGAGCATCTCTGAGTGTGACTTTAGTGAGGTTGAACCATTGCTCATCCAGTTGACACTTGTAACCCCGGTCGGTTCTGTCATAGCAAATAGTATCCCAGAACTGTTGAATATAGATAGCTGGTATTATCAAAGAGGCGGTTAATGATCTGAAGAAGTTGGTATGCTTCAGAATGTCCACCGCAATCTTGTAGATTGGGTTGCTTTGTGACTTTTTAGCATCCAGATAACAGTTGCTTTTCCTTATTGGCACCCATCTAATGCAAGGCAAGATTTGTTCATCAGTGCGAGTGGGTGGTGCCACAGCAGGTACTTGTTCAATCGGAGCATTAACATCAGCCATTATATATACACAGTCACATTCACAGAACGATGGGCATACAGATAGGAGATGTTAGATGTGAGCAGGTGCTCAGGAGTTAATCAGTTATGGATTATATATAGGAAAAGGACACCTAGATCATGTTATGGTGAAGGTCAATAATTGAAGACAACTCTTGAGGCAACAGAAGTTGACTCTTGTAAGAGAAGACTTAACACAATGACTAAACCACAAGACCCGATAATAATTTACAAGCAATGAGAGACAAAACGCAGGGGATACGTTACAATAGGCAAAAAGCAGTCAAAGGAATACTCAAGATTCAAAACGCAATGCAGCAAAACGCAATGATTATTATATTAGAGAACTAGTCAAAACGCAGTAATAGCAAAACGCAATCAACCCAAATGCACTAGGCAAAACGCAACAATCAAAATGCAAGCACTATTATACTTAAAATAAGCAAAACGCAACCATTTAAGAAATTTTCGAAATAAGGGTTTTACTTATTTAAATATTTTAAGTGTCTTCTATACAAAACGCAATGACTGCGTTTTGTTCCTGTTAAATAGTTAAATATTATGGTCTTCAAGCAAAACGCAATGGAGGTCTTAAGCAAAACGCAGTGATGTTGAAGCAAAACGCAGTGATAGCTAGAAGCAAAATGCAATGAGGTCTTGAATCAAAACGCAATGAGGTCTTGAAGCAAAACGCAGTGAGGTCTTGAAGCAAAACGCAATGAGGTCTTGAAGCAAAACGCAGTGAGGTCTTCAAGTAGGCAAAACGCAACTTTCAATAACCAAAATGCAGTGACCAAAACGCAACCCCAAATACGACAAAACGCAGTACTGTTGTACGATACAAGACAACAAAACGCAGTGTACTATTTGAGGCAAAACACAATGAAGAATGTCTTAGAGAGGCAAAACGCAGTGAAGAAAAATACGAACTTTTTTCAACCTAAAACAGCCAAAAAACACCCTTTTGAACGTTTTGCTTGTTTTCTTTTGTACAACTTATCCTAGAAGTTTTATAAACAACTAAAAGAAACACTAACTTTAACATCACAAACGTGAGAATTAAAGAGTGTCAAGAAAAAGACCATAAACCTTAAAAAACCAAACTTTTGATCTAAACCAACCAAGAAAACGCACACACAATCTATCTAATCATCCCATGGCCTCTGATACCAATTGTAGTATATTGGATATCATAACACAAGCCTAGGATTAATGTTTGGCCAAATTATCTAGAGAGAGAAAGTGGGAGTTCTAGAGAGAGAAAATCACTTTGTGTATGTTTGTAAGAAAATGAACATCCAACCCCTTCCCATGGCTGGAAAAGGGGTATTTATACAAGAGCTTGGTGCCCCTAAATGGGCCATGGAGTGGGCTAACAAGTGGGTAAAGACCCGGCCCAACACCATAAGTCGTACGGTAACTAAACGATTAAAACTAAGACTACGAGCTAACCTATGCTAGATATAACACAGGGTGACCGAGTCTTTTACATGGATTTTCATAATCCTAACACGTTTTTAGCACCAAAATACCAAAAAAATTTGAAAATTTTCAAAAATAAAATAAGTGTTTTGTCACAATTTTGACTTTCCCGCTGGGTAGAATAAGAATAAATTTTGACTCGATCGAGCATGTTGCGCTCTAGCTTGTTCCTTAACTTTTAGACTAAGCATTCGCGGATCTTTTTATTAAAGATTTTAAATTTGCGAAGAACGAAAAATGATAGAGTTAATTACGAGTTAGATGCTAAACAAGGATTAGTTGGAAATCTTAAGAGCTCATAAGTGTAGTTTGTGGCTTTTCTCTCCCATAAACTTCTAACCGGACTAATAATACATGCTCTCTTCGAAAATTAAACTTAAATCAACAATTTTTGAAGTATAGTCGATATCAATAATTTTAGTTTAAATTTATACTTAAATTTTCTAAAAAGAAATTTTCTCTATATCATGGTATTATAAAAAGTAAAAAAATGAAAAATATAAAAATGAGGTAAAAATAATAATAAACTGTGGGATGATAAAAGTTTACTGCATCTTGCCGGCTCACAACCGATGTTGCATGTAGACTTCTAAATAAAGGCACATAGTAATTATCCAGACTATAAAAGTTTGCTGCATCTTGCCGCTCACACCGATGGTTAGCATCCTTCAAAAAGTTGAGAATTCAATGTATTATTGTTATGTTAATGTTAGTGCAATTACTGGTGATTTAAGCAATACAGGGAAAAATCTCTTTTTCTTAAATTTAAATATGCTTTTAAACTAAGACTATTTCGTTTTAAATTGTGATTTTATGTATATACGGGAAACCTAAGAGTTTTTGAAACCGAAGGTCCGTGAGTCCCGATACTAGTCCTCCTGTGGGGTGTCCCAAAACCTGGACACGTTTCGGCCGCAAGGTTGGGATGTGCCAAGATGAAAGTCGCTACATGGGATGATCTCGCCTTCAAACTCATTATTTTTTGGGTGGAACGTGACGCATAGAAATTTTGCAAAATGTTTGATCTATGGTTGAAATTCGAAATAAGCACATTCACCTAAGATATAATAATTGTCGGGAGTGAAAAGTTTATAAGGTACAAGTATGAGTAGTGTTAGCATCTTAGCTTATATTTAACGGTGATTTCGTTTTTAAGCTTGGTTTGGGGCGAGTAAAAAGTCGGGGACGATGAATTTATCCATTTGGGCATTTTAGGATTGAAATGCTTCTTGTTCTATGACCCTAAAAGTTATGAAAATAATGAAAGTCAAACATGTTAGTTAGTTGCTCAAAAATAAAATTACAAAAATATGTGTGGTAATAAGTGTAGATTTATAAAAATGGTAAAAACGGGGCTTTTCAAAGCTAATGACTCTTTAATTCCCCTTGATGAACACTTAGCTACTTTTCGAGGTAATTAGTCGAGGGGGATTGAGATTCTTGGTTTTATAAAGTGTTTACTTATATCATTGCGTGAGGACACGACAATAGTTTAGTATGGGGGATTTGGGATCTATCGATTTGATTGTGCCTGCAGCCGTTGTTTTCACGTAATCCCGTTTTTACCACCAAAATACCAAAAAAATGAAAAAATTTGAAAATTTTCAAAAATAAAATAAGTGTTTTGTCACAATTTTGACTTTCCCGCTGGGTAGAATAAGAATAAATTTTGACTCGATCGAGCATGTTGCGCTCTAGCTTGTTCCTTAACTTTTAGACTAAGCATTCGCGGATCTTTTTATTAAAGATTTTAAATTTGCGAAGAACGAAAAATGATAGAGTCAATTTACGCTTAGATGCTAAACAATGATTAAGTTAGAATCTTAAGAGCTCAATAAGTGTAGTTTGTGGCTTTTCCTCCCCCCATCAAAAGCATTACTAACCGACAATAATACGTGCCTCTCTTCGAAATTCAAACTTAAATCAACAGTTTTTGAAGTATAGTCGATATCAATAATTTTAGTTCAAATTTATACTTAAATTTTCTAAAAAGTAATTTTCTCTATATCATGGTAATTATATGTAAAAAAAATGAAAAATGAAAAATGTAAAAAGAGGTAAAAATAATAATAAACTGTGGGCTGATAAAAGTTTACTCCATCTTGCCGGCTCACAACCGATGTTGCAGTCTTCTAAATAAGGCACATAGTAATTATCCGAGACTGATAAAAGTTTGTTGCATCTTTCCGGCTCACAACCGATGTTGCAGCCTTCAAAAAGTTCGATGATTTCAATTGTATCATGGTTATGTTAATGTTTAGTGCAACAAATGTGATTTAATAAATATAGAGAAAATCTCTTTTTCTTAAATTTAAATATGCTTTTGAACTAAGACTATTTCGTTTTAAGTTGTGATTTATGTATATACGGGAAACCTAAGAATTTTGAAACCGAAGGTCCGTGAGTCCCGATACTAGTCTCTGTGGGGTGTCAAAAGCCTGGTCACTTAGCCGCAAGGTTGGGATGTGCCGAGACGAAAGTCGCTACATGGGATGATCTCGCCTTCAAACTCATTACTTTTTGGGTGGAACGTGACGCATAGAAATTTTGCAAAATGTTTGATCTATGGTTGAAATTCGAAATAAGCACATTCACCTAAGATATAATAATTGTCGGGAGTGAAAAGTTTACAAGGTACAAGTATGAGTAGTGTTATCATCTTAGCTTATATTTAAAGGTGATTTCATTTTTAAGCTTGGTTTGGGGCGAGTGAAAAGTCGGGGACGATGAATTTATCCATTTGGGCATTTTAGGATTGAAATGCTTCTTGTTCTATGACCCTAAAAGTTATGAAAATAACGAAAGTCAAACATGTTAGTTAGTTGCTCAAAATGAAAAATACAAAAATATGTGTGGTAATAAGTGTAGATTTATAAAAATGGTAAAAACGGGGCTTTTCAAAGCTAATGACTCTTTAATTCCCCTTGATTAACAACTTTAGCAACTTTGACGAGGTAATTAGTCGAGATGTGCTAGAAGATTCTTGGTTTTCTAAGTGTTTACTTATAGCATTGCGTGAGGACACGATAATAGTTTAGTATGGGAGATTTTGGTATGTGTTTAATTACATACCTTTTGCCTTTAAAAACGAGCCTAAATGACCAAAAAACGGACATAAAATGCCAAATATATGCTTGTTTTGTGATTTATGCTGTGCAGGTAACGGATATTCACTAAAGGACAAAAACGAAGCCAAAACCCCAAAAAGTCAAAGAGCGGGAAAAAGTCAAGGTCAAAGCCAAAAAGTCAACCCCGAAAAGTCAAAGTCAAAACCGAAGCCGAATCCGAAGAAATCCTAATTGGGCCAACCCGCACCCACTTAATGGGTCGGGTCAGCCCATTAAGCATTTATGTATAAAACTTATAAGACTTAAGACTTATAAAAGCCCAAATCCAAAACCTTTATACCCAGCCCAAACCAAAGCCCAAAATCATTTAACCTAAACATTTAACTATGTTAACCCTAGCCTAATTACCCATTACACTGTTAGTCCTTAAGGACTAACAAAACTAGCCCCTACACCTTAACACCCTTCTCACCCATCAACCTTTTTCCCTAACCCCGTCACAAATTAAACCCTTTTCTCGCTAAAATCCAAATCCCACTATTCACTCTCCCCTGTCACTCTCACCTCAACCTCTCCCCTGCATCCAAACAAACAAAAGTCAAAACCCATCTTACCCCACATCACAACACTCCAATTCTATGCTGGCAATCCTAAAGAATGTAATTCGTTGATGGGTTTTATCAAGAACAGAGGGCTGTGATGCATTGCTTGGAGCCAAAGATAATTTTAAGGGTTGTGATGAAGACTTTGAAGCCCTCACAAAAGAAACACAACTAGCACAACCAAAGAGCTTGTGTCCTGCTATTTATAGAGCTTATTTTTCTGTTTTAGGAGGATGTAATTTAGGAGTAGAGTGTAACTTGTTTTTAAATTATTTACAGCTTATTGTACTTTTTCATTTATGTCATTTAAAATTTCAAGCCTTGTAACTTTCTTTTAATTAATGCAAAATTCCAGTTTTCAAGTTTTACAAATCTGTCATTCTAAGCTCTTTTATGCACTTAAGCTCTTTTTCTGTTCACAAGTCATTTCTATAAGCTTATAGAACCTGTTATACTTATTAAAACTTTTCCAACAAAATTTTGTAAGGGTACTGTTACATTAATCAAGATTGGGATTTTTAGCTTTTTGAAGATAAGCCAATTCTGGATGGGCTTATGGGTATTTACTGGCTTATTTAGATAAGCCATGGCTTGAGGGCAAGCTTTCATGAGCATTTGATTACCTTGCTTTGAGCAAAAGGCTTGTAAGTCTCACTTTTCCATTTTCTAGCTTAAAATATGATTTGCTTATTGTTCTGCTTATTCTTGCTTAGTTTTGTCTTTTATGTGCTTATTATGTTCATGTGATGCTTATTTGATTTAGCTCCAATCTTTATTTAATATGTTTTAGCTTAAAATCAGTTTTTAGGAATTTAAAGTAGTGTTTGTGTTAGCCTTAAAATATGGTGACAAACACGGAATTACATTAGTTTATTTATAGCGTGACACATAGGGACTAATAATGACAAGCTACGATAGTTGTGTGTCACTAGGACTATAAATACCCCCTCCATACTTCCATGGAGGGGTGAAGTTCACATTTGTAAAAGTGTGTGTGTATGTGTGTGTTTTTCTCTCTAACACACACATCTTCCCATCTTTCTTCCTTTATTCTCTAATAATATGGCTACACATTTATTTCATTATACCCAACCTCCAGATCAGTTTTAATTCCTTGTGTTTATATGTCATTTATTATCTACAATTGGCATCAGAGCTGCAGGGGTGTGTCGTATCATTTGTTTGTTGTTACTGTTCATCTCGTACTGTTCATGTCATGTTATTGTTCATGTCATTGTTCGGTTACTGTTCATTCATTTTTTTCTCTTGTGAAAAAGTCAAGAACAGGTTGTTTATTGTTGTTGTTATAAGTTCTCTCATATCTGGTTCAATTTTTTTTGTGCTTAAAAGACAATAGATCTGGGTATATTTTTTTCTTGGTAGCGTTTTGACCAAAAAGACAAAACCAGATCCCGTTTTTTTAGAAAAA
This sequence comes from Tanacetum coccineum, assembly GCA_026074375.1. NCBI lineage: Eukaryota > Viridiplantae > Streptophyta > Magnoliopsida > Asterales > Asteraceae > Tanacetum > Tanacetum coccineum. The sequence continues at coordinate 30,835 of BQNB010062076.1, forward strand.
GTACAATAGTACAAAAAAAATTTGGTTGCGTTTTGGGCTGGAGACAAGTTGGTTGCGTTTTGGGCTGGAGACAAGTTCGCTGCGTTTTGCCTCTCATTGCGATTTGATGTTGCGTTTTGATCATTGAAGACCAATTATCATGAATATACAAACAAAACGCTGCCCAAATCTAATCTTTATTGCGTTTTGTCAATCAAGATGGGTTGCGTTTTGTTGGGTTGGTTGCGTTTTGTTAAACCAAGAACAAAACCGAGTCAACTCGGTATTTACCGAGTTGACCCGGTCAACTCTAATGAGTCGCATCATATCTCAAGACAAACCAACAGAAAAGGATCACCGGTCAAACTCAACTGAGTCGCATTATCTAAGACAAACCAACAGAAATAGGATGTAAGAACGAGAAAAAACTTCAACTCACAAAATCTAACATAAACACATCATAACATCCCTTCACAGCCTCCAAATCATTACACTAACCAACAATCTAATCCTAAACCCTTCATCACAATAATCATTCACCAACTCCATCTTCCATCTCCACAATCATAACTCAAACTCAAACCAAAAACAGCATAACAAATAAACCTAATCCTTCGTCACAATCATATTCTCACAATTCCATCCCTTCCTTCAAGACTCGAATCAATAACGATAATGATCTCAGATTTTTCGTGTGATACAAATGATAATTTAGATCATATTAAGATCACTCACAACACGAAGAAAAATCATCATTGATCTGTGTAGGCATTAAACCCGATTTCAATATACGAAAATCAAGAGAGACTTATAACAATCATGCTATAATCTTTCTTTCTTTCGATTTCTGATAACAAGAAAAGATCAAATGAAAAAAAAACCTACCCGAGACCACTAACAGATCTTGAAGACCTTTCTTGTTTGAATCATTTGCTGAATAACTATGAGGCTCGATTTACAAGATCAAAAGGATGATTGTTATTTGAGTGTATGCCTTGCTCTTGTATGAATGAGGAGGTTCGTGTGTGTGGATGATATAGTATCAATGGAAGATTTGAGATTTGCAATGATTTAGAAGTCGATGTGGATTTATGATAACAAGATATGGGGGTAGATTTTATGGTGACTGCGTTTTTCTTAGTGTGAGAGGGATTAGGGTTGTGTACAATTAGGGATTGGATGTGGTTTATATCTATTGTATTATGGACCAGGTCTTATTGCTTAATAAAAAATTGTGGGCCGGATAATACATAGATGGAGTTGGGCTGGATTTATGGATAAACGAGATTTGGACCAAGTTTATTATTTTTAAGATGGGCTGACATGTTGCTTGGTTTGGTGTATCCGAGTGTTCATAAGCATATGGGCCGGGTATTACAAACTAAAGGCTGGCTTATGGTGTTGCTAATTTTTTTAGCTAATGTTATGGATTGAGTCGGGGACTAAAAGACTATGGTGACATGTTTAACTAGACAATGTTTTATCGTTGACGACATTCAAACACAACATTTTTCTAGTTTAACGACAATTGAACAACAACAAACAAACAACAAACATGATACATAACACTAAAACAATTCTGAAGAGATTCAATAAATGACAAACGGCTAGAGATTCGGACTACGATGACAAGTGATAACGAAGTTGATTTGGTATCCCTTATTTGAGCTTGAAGTTGGATTTCACGAAGGCGTCTACTTATTTCATCATCGAGACTTCCTTTTATTTTCTACCCCTTTTCTTTAAACCTAATCTATCGATTGATGACTTGCTTGAACGTACAACGGTTATGATTGAGACTTGAATTATCTAGTTACCAGCATCAGGGGTTGATGGTTTGCAGACCTGGTTAACTATCCTAAAGGAGTTACTTGTAGTACTCAAAGGATTTTTTGTCACAAGCGCTAAAGACGATGTTGATAATATTCAAGAGGTGATGTACTCTTATACTTTTCGATGGGGTATAGAGTACTTATAGATTTAATCTGCACCGTCTTCATCAACAACATGCAAGCTTAAGTAACAACTTTGGGGATTTCACTTCTTTTCAAGTTTAGTATAATCGGGTTTACTTCACCAAGTTGATTACACAAAAAAACATAGACCGACAGAATACGAGGTAGGAAAGTAGCCAGAGAATTCAAAGGTATGAGATGTAATCAGCACTTCTCACGTATTTTTTGTGCTATTCCAAGACAAAGTTACTTCACAATTTAAGCAAAATCTTCAAAGTTCTTCGATGACATTCATATCATCAAGACCTTGATTATACCAATGTTCTTGAGATTCTTGCTTTAATCTCCTCTACCGTTTTCTGAAGACAAGAGTGGTAATGGTTCGTTTGGGATTCAAAGATTTTGCTTAAGACAAGAACTTCTACGAGAATATGGTCGTACATGACACTGGATGCTTCGAGAGTTCGCAACCATACATGGGAAATGTGTACATCCGGGCCTTAGTTAAACTTGATGTTGACCGTACCGTGTCAACAACCAAGGGAAGTAGTGTAGACCTACTTTACTTTGTATGGTTTTATAAGTATTCTGCATACGTAGAGAAGAATTGTGCTGATTTCTCACCCGCACCCCCGAACGAAGATTCACCAAGCCTAATGACAAGAAGCAGGAGTATTGGTGTGTGTTTGACTTATCTACCAAATTTTCGCAGGTGGACACCGACAAGATGACAAGTCGAAGATTTTCAATCACATCAATGTTTTAGAATCTGCTCAAGATAGGGATGTTGGATTGGGGGAAGCTTGATTCCAAAACTTAGCGACAAAAAGGAGTCTATGAAGAAAAGCTTTTCAAGACATGTTGCATGAATTGGGGGGAAGTTAATCTAACTCATGCATACAACAATGGTTCCAAACATCAAGGTAAAGACAATGAGATCCAAGCTGAGAATAAACACCGTATCAAGACGAATAGAACTCACAAGACACTTCAGCATTGGAAGCGCCTTGGAATACTTTATTTAATTGGTATTTTGTACTTGGTAGGAAGAATTGTAAGTAATTCCGTCATATGTCCACATAGTGGGGGAAGGGGGAGATTGTTAGCTTAAAAATGAGTGACAAACCACGGAAATACATTAGTTTATTTATACGTGACACATAGGACTAAAATGACAAGTTATGAGATAGATTGTTTGTCACTAAGGACTAAAAATACCCCTACCCTCCATACTTCCGTGGAGGGAGGGGGTGAAGTTTCACATTTGTAAAGAGTGTGTGTGGTGTTTTTTTTCTTCTAACACACACATCTCCCATCTTTCTTCATTTATTCTCTAATAATATGGCTACCACATTTATTTCATTATACCCAACCCTTCAATCAGTTATTTAATTCCTTGTGTTTATATGTTCATTTATTGATCTACAGTTTGGCAAAAGGGTTTAAGTTCTTGTTTACAATCTGTTTTGGTGTTAAAAGTTCTTAAATATCAAAGTAAGAATGAGATTTGTTTATGTTTCCTTTTTATGTCTAAATGCAGTAGTATAGAGGTTAGTTAAGTTTGCATGTGTATTTGTAGTCATAAATCTGTCAAATGCATTTTAAGTTTTAAAGTTTCAAAAAGTTAATTTTTTAATCTAAATTTTAGATAAGTTAAAGTAGGTTTTAGGATTTGAAATTGCAAACATAAGCTCATTGGTGTATGAGCTTAATCTGTTTGGGCTTATTGAAGTTTTAGAATAGCTTATACTAGCTTATTTTGAGCCTGCAAAAAGCCAATTTGTCCTTTAAAAGAAAACTAAAAAGTGTGCAAACTGTGTAATCAGCTTTTTCACTTAGCTTTTTCATGGCTTATCTGAATTTCAAAATGCTTTTTCTTTGCTGATTTGTGTAGCTTATTGCATAATTTTCATCTGTCTTCAGTTCACTTAGCCATAAGGATAGCTTATGGCTATTAAAAATTAGCTTAAAGTTGCCCCTTAGGCTGTTTGGTTAACACTTTTGATCCAAACTGCTTATTTGCTTATTAGAGTATTTAAGCTGTTAGGGTTGCTTAATTGTGTTTAGAATTGCTTATTAGGTTAGGATTTAAGGTCTAATAGCTTATTTAGATATAGGTTGAGCTTATAGCAGCTTATAAGCGAACTCAGTTAAGGCTTTTAGCCTTGAAGTTTTTTTTGTTGTAAACTGTCACATTTATCAGCTAATTTCTGGCTTATTTATACGTAAAAAAAGTTGTTTCATTAAAGTTGTGTGTTTACAGCTTATTTATAAGCTGTGTAAATTTTTTTAGAAAAAAGAGCAAAAAGGGAAGGTGGAAGTCCAAGGTGAGCAAGGCTCGAACCTTGGACTTCAACACCCTCAACCTCTTACACACACACACTGCACTACCACTCGCCCTTGGGTCTTTTTCAGTAATCCTTTGCAAAATTTAATACTTAAGCACATTTTCATTCCCCTTTTTCATTAATTAGTCGTAGCTTATTAGGGCTTTTTCGTAGCTTATTTGATAAGCTGGCTTATCCAACTTATTTTTCCTAGGTTCTTCATAGCATTTAGGACTTTCTTGCATTTTTTAGAATTTTCCAACTTTGTTTAATATTTTTTATCATTTTTCTTTTTCAAAATTTTTAGAAAGTCGTTTAAAATTAGTAAATTAATTCAGAAAATTACAAAAGAATAGTTTTTAGTTTTAGAAATAATATTTTGAGGTTCACAAAGTTTAAAATCATTTTCATCATTTTTAGATTTTAAATTTCATTTTTAGCTTTTTAATTTAAGTTTAGAAATTAGTTTTAAATTATAAAAAGTAGTTAAAAATGGTTTTCTTAGTTATTATCATATTTTAGACTTTTATAAAGTATAAAATCATTTTTTGAAAATTTTAGGTATTAATTTGTCATTTTTTAGAATTTTAAATAGATTAAATAGGTTTTTAATTCATAAAAAATTATTAAAAAGTCAAAAAAATATAATTCCTTTTTAGAAAATTTTATTTTATCATTTTAGAGGTTTAGAAACTAAATTTGCATTTTTAGGGTTAATTTTGATTTAGTTGATAATTTAGACGCGTTTTAGGATTCTCGTTACTTGATTTTATGCTTGTTTGTTAATTTAGAATGCTTAATATGCTTTTTCCGTAGACTTAGGAAACAAAATCATCTAAAATATTGTTCCATTCAAACATCAAATATCAAACCGACTCTCGACTTTCCATTGCATTCCTCGTCAGGAAAACGACACGGGAATATCATACTACTCGGATTTCATTGATTTTCTTTCTTTAAACCTTATCAAGGGTCACTTGATTTGGTTTGGTTAATATAAGTAGTATATTATATATTATTATTTATATATACCTAAAGTGAGAAATCATTTCTTTATCAAAGAAGTCAAACCGAGACTCCTTTCCTTGTAAGGAACATGGAGACTCATTCCTAATATCTTTCTTGC
>BQNB010062077.1:9931-32242 GCA_026074375.1 Tanacetum coccineum
GCACACTCTTAGCATAACTAAACTTTAAAAATAAGGAGTAAATAATAAGGTTCGAGTCTAGGATTCACAAGTCTAGAGACGTCGGGTTTTAAAAGAAGTAGTGATCAAGAGTGGTTCGAGCCCTCAACACCATCACTTTCCTCGTCGTTGGCAAACTTAGACCTCGGTAAGTCGTCCTCGTAGTTTAACATTAATATGTCATTCACCATGTAGTTTAACGAGCCATGGTATTGCATGACCTGTACACGACCTATAAACCCATGCGTGGCTAATAAGTACGTACGCATACAAGTACTCCAGCCATGGCACGCATAAAATAACAACGCATAGTAAATTTTGTAAGCGATGTAGAAGCGTGAAAAAACAAATAAACGACCCAAGGGAAATTGCATTAACTTTAAACACGTATATGACATGCTACGTAGGCTCATTAGGGATTAGCATGCACTAGATTTACGCATAAAATGTTGTAGAGTTTCTCATATTGTGACCTCGACCTATAGCATGTGTGTTGCCAAGTAACCCAAGACGAACCACAATGAGCCTTTTGCTCGCTGTTAGCAGCGTCACAAACTCTGTAAAAATGAGCCCATCATGCTCGTTGGTTCATGCTAGTACCCCGTTATGCTTGGCGAGTGATTACTACCTGAGACGCACCCCAATGCACGCCAACAGCCACCACAGGCCGCTGCCTTGTCGTGACTGTTGCGCTGCAAAGGGAAGTGACCACAGCAGCCGCTGTTGGGTCTGCTCAGCACACCCATCGCCCTTGTATCTCAACGTTTAAAGACCTCGTAAACCAATCATTCCAGTCGGGCATTCTGTGGGTTTAATGGGAGAACTAGCTATACATACTTTGAATGAATTATGAAAAGAAAGAAACCACAACAGTGGTAATAAGCCCACTGTTGGGCACGACAAGGAAGGCAGAAAAACAGAAAAGGAAAAAGAGTGTAGGCCATATGTGTTGTTGGTATTATAATAGAAACATTGATACATTTTATTTTAGTACATACTTCATAAAATTTACCTTATAAAATTTAGACGTATAGGAGCTTAGGCATGCGTGCCTTCGAGTCTTTAGGTCATTTTATGTCAAAAACTCAAACGAGTTAGTAACCTCGTTAGCAAAGCAGGATTTACTCGAAAACTAGAAAATTTATAAACCACGATTTTAATGAATCAGGAATAATAACGACGCATTTAAATTGTAAACGTATAAACAAATTTAACACGCCTTTTATATAAATTTTTTTTGACACAAACAATAATTAAAGTCTCCTTCGGAGTTAAACGTAAAAATATAAATAAAAGGCCGTAGAATTAAAATTTGAAAAAACATTCATAAACATTTAGTTAAAAGAATTAGGAGACCACATGTGACAATATGGAAAATTAAGGGTGTTAGTGGTAAATAAATAATCTTTATAAATTAATTAAACGAGTCGAACGAACCGGGATAAATAAAACTGATAAATATACGAATTAATTAACGACTGCGGTGTAAATAAATATATAGACCTAGTAACTAACTAATGACGTCTATATTTTCCTGAGATATGGAACTTGTAAATATAAGTTACGACGCATAATAGTATCAATTCCTGTATATGTGCCTATAGTCGTAAAGTTGCCCTAGAGCAACGGTTTATAAATGAAATCTTAGAAAACATATAAGCGCTATTCTTCAGAAACGACAATACCTTTTATGACCCATTTGCAAAATTCGTTTCATACATTGAGTGTTAGTATATAAACTTAGAATTGTCATAATTTAGGTGTTGGTTGAGTCGCTATTTGGCGTGCCTTAATCAATTACCAATTCCAGACGATTAACTAACAAGGTGAGTATTCATAGCCCCTACTCTACTGTTTTAAATCATCTTTTGGGGTGAGAACATTGCTTATTTCAAACGTGTGAATACAAGTGCAATTACTCATTACTGATTGGTCTAAGTCCCGATTTAACCCAAGTTGCCATCTGCCCGATTTATCATGAACCGTTAATTACTTGTAAGCGCGAATGTTATGGATAGATCTATCGGGATTGACGTCCCTGTTTGTCTTGGACTAACATTAGTCCCAGCAACACAGTTCATTTGATCAGATTACGTGTCCCCGGGTTAGACACCTGCAAAGGCATTCATTCAATGTTGGTATATGATAACGCCTTCGGTGTCATGCGCTTTAGACATAGTAATGCAAATTTATAAACGACTTTTATCTGTTATATTGTCATATGTGGATGAAATCTTGTGATTCATAAACACTACATTTTTCTGCTTAAACAAACCTATGAACTCACCAACTTTATGTTGACACTTTAGCAATGTTTTCTCAGGTATTAAGAACGAAGATGCTATATGAAGTCTCATGTATTGCAGTCAATTCCAATTATCTAAAGATCATTTGTACTATTTAAAAACGATGTCGTATTGTCTATTTTTATGCTTCCGCAGAATGTTTAAACACCTTATTATTTTCTAATGCAAGTGATCAATTTTCTTAAAACGTCTCATATAGAGGTCGTTCTGTATTTCTTTGGAAGCATAAAATAATCAGAAGTCACACGCCCTCGTTTGAGCCATAATACACTGATCTTTTGGGGGGTGTGAGAGAATTGTGTATCAGAGCTCTAAAGGTTGCATTAGGTAGCACTAGTCTATAACTACTTTATGCTGCTTAACATGCTTATTATCTTCTATTGTCTTCATTGCTGTTTCTCATATGGGGTACATAGGATTCTAACAATCAAGGTGTACTTATATATTAAAAAGGGATACAAGGAAATAACAAATATAGAGATACGATTATACCTTTTAATTATGGTTACATGTGTATAAACAGCTTAACATTCGTATTAGAAATATACCTATATCCTTATTTCATAATTTCATGTCTCAGCAACATGTCGAACTCAGACAAATTGAGACACACCGATAACACTACACTGGTACCTCCCAGACTCCCGACACACTCTCCAGGCGTTATCACCTGAGGCCCTAACTCCTCGAATAACTTTATTTTGCACCTGTAATTACCATTCCCCAACTATCAGACGTACCGCTCGTATATCTATTTTACCTATTGAGCCAAATCTTTCTGAACGTGACAGAATTTCTGCTAGTAACCTTGATGATTATCAACTTGACCCTCTTACTCCACCACCCTCACCTTCATCCCCATTCTCGATGGCTGCTTACCAACGGATGATTGCTGAAACGGACCCCACCTAGAGAGAAGAAGCTCTAACTGCTTACGGAACGGAAACTGGTCAGAATTCGGTACCTGTTCCTGAGACAGCCTTGACCGTATGCAGAACGCGCCTTAGAGGATAGTTGCATACCATTCTCGAGGACATAGACCGTTACCCAAATGCCTGTTTGGAGGATTTAGAAGCCTTCATGACACTGTGGGATGTGAAGCCCCGAGTTGAGGAAAGTTCGTTGGAGACGATATCTGTGGACGAACTGATTACTCAACTTAGACAAGCGTGTGAGGATGCGGAGGATCGTGCTAGTAATGCTCAGGAGGAAGCACAACAGAAGAGGAAGGAGGCACTCGAGGAAGTGATCCAGCGAATCTACCGTAATAAATACTAGTTTTATTTCTGTCTTTTGTACAACCACTAGGCTATGGGCTTGTCACGGCTAGTGAACTCTTGTATTCCCTTACTCTTGAAATGAGTATCGTGTTTTCGAATAATAACAGTATTAATTTTAAAAGACATGCCATTTGTAGTAACGTGACTACCTTTATGCATATAATTTTCGTGCATGTCATAACTGTCATTTCATTATCCCTCGTATAGAAAATGGCATCCGGACGACGCCTAACTATCCGCAGGAACCCCCCAGTCAACCGTTCGACCAACCAAAATAATGTGGACATCAACAGTGGCATTGACGCTCAGACGCTCAACCAGCTCATTACCGCAAGAGTAGCTGAAGCACTCGCAGCTGCCGCTGTGACTCAAGAGCAAGCACTCAAGAAGAGACCAACAAGGATCTAACTCTTCCTAGAATAAGGCATGTAACATACAAAAATTTGTGCAAGTCATGCAGAAAACTTGCCATGTCATGTGTACTGAAGGTGCTGTAGGCTAACCCATGGTTTAAAGAAACTAAGAATCTCATATTCGTGGATTAGCATCTTGCAGAAGGGATATAGTCACATCTTTGCTTCTATCACACTGCAAGATGGTGCTTTGGACTTGGTGAACATGTATGTTCAATCGTTACTCTCGATATCGCTTATGCAACCCCTTGGAGTGGATTTTTCATAGGCCAGTGTTCATCGGAAGTCACGTCCTCGAAATGAAGTCAAACAAATGGAAAACGAAACTGATGAATTAAAGGTAAAAGCTACCAACCTTACCGGCCACAATCAACATTTCTATAAAACCATCCTCTTAAGCCCATAAAGGTACCCCCAACCCCGATCGGTTGTTGGAACGTTACATCGAAGGTCTACCTTTGAACATCAAGGGTAACGTAACCTCGTCCAAACCAGTAGATTTGCATGAAGCAATTGAAATGGCTCAAGGACTGATGTACCAAGTAGTACAGGAGCTAGGAGAAAACTCTGGCGACAAACGAAAATGGAACGGGAACCACTACAACCACAACCCCAACAACACCAACAACACTAATAACCTCAACCCGAACAAACGCCCAGAGACAGCAAGGGTGTTTATAGCCGGGCAAGGTTCTTATGCTGGCAAATTACCTCACTGCGGAAGGTGTGGACGACATCACACTGACGTATGCCCTCCTGCTTGTTACAACTTTGGGAAGGCAGGACATAAAGCCAAAGACTGCCGAGCTCCACCTCGTCCCACGAGCCAAAGAGGACCTGGAAGCCAAGGAGGACAGGGAAGTGATGTCACTTGTTTCGGATGTGGCGAGAAGGGACATTACAAGAACAAGTGTCCAAACCATGGAAATCAAGGCGGAGGAAACCAAATTCGAGGCAACCCGCAAAATCCTCAGAACAATCAGAGGCAGAATCAAGGGAACCCTAAGGGAAGTAACCAAGCATCAACCAACACTCAAGGACCAGAGCAACCTAACAGAGTATATAGCCTATGTGTCTGAGGCTTCGTGAAAAGAATAACAATGTGTGAATTGTATGTTTCCTGATCAATAATGTTTATGCTTCGGTGCTATTTGATACTGGTGCGGATAGAAGCTTTGTGTCATATGCTTTCAGTAAATATATAGACATCCCTCCTACAACCCTAGATACTAATTATAGTGTGGAGCTAGCCGACGGAAAGTCACTAACCACAAATACTATTTTAAGAGGGTGTACTCTTAACTTGCAAAATCACCTATTCAAAAATCGACTTACATCCCTAAAAAACTAAGGAATTTTGACGCAATCGTAGGAATTGGATTAGATGCCGAGACACGCTGTGGAAGTATGTGTGTTATGAGAAGGTACATTTCATGTTCCTATGCAATGATATGCTGATCATACAAGGCGAAAGAAGCGGAATTAAAAACGAATCGAGATTAGAAGTCATCTCGAGCATCAGGACGCAAAAGTACATCGACCAAGGATGTCAAGTGTTCTTGATTCAAATGATGAAGGAAGAGGAAACTAAAATTCTGGAGAGGAGAATTAAAGATGTGCTTGTAGTCAGAGACTTTTCAGAGGTATTTCTTGAAGAATTGCCGGGACTACCCCTGACGCGCCAAGTAGAATTTCCACAAAATCGAGTTTAATACCCGGAGCGCACCCGTGCCCGCGCACCATACCGCCTTGCACCTACAGAGATAAGAGAGTTAGCCGAGCAACAAAAAGAACTTTTTGAACAAAGGTTATATAAGACCAATTCCGTCTCCGTGAGGAGCACCAATCTTATTTTAAAAAAGAAAGATGGATCTTCCAATGTTGTATCGATTATCGTTTAGTTGAACAAACTGTACAGTGAAAACATCATTAACCCTTACCAAGGCATCAATGATTTATTCGATCCCACCCCAGTTTGCAACGGGTCATTATCTACTCAAAAATTGACTTAAGTCAGGGTTATCATCAGTTTTAAGGTTAGAGAATAAAGATATTTCCTAAGACTGCTTTCAGAACATGATACAGACACTATAAGTTCCAAGTTATGCCTTTTGGGTTGACCAACACACCTGCGCTATTCATGGACCTTATGAATCGTGTGTGCAAACCCTACTTGGACAAGTTTGTGATTGTATTCATCGACGATATTCTCATATACTCCCGCAATGAGAAAGAACACGAGGAACACCTGAAAACTATTCGGGAGATGTTGAAGAAAGAAGAACTGTATGCCAAATTTTCCAAGTGTGAATTTTGGATCAATACGGTAAAATTCATCGGTCACGTGATTGATAGCAGTAGTATTCATGTAGACCCAGCTAAGATTGAAGCGGTTAAGAATTGGGCATCTCCAACCACTCCATCGGAGATTTGCCAGTTCTTAGGTCTTGCAGGCTACTATAGGAGATTCATCAAAGGATTCTCCAAAATATCTAAGCCTATGACTGAGCTTACGTAGAAAAACCAGAAGTTTGATTAGGGTAAAGAACAGGAAGAAGCTTTTCAACTATTGAAACAAAAACTATGCGCTGCACCTATCTTAGCACTACCGGAAGGCAGTGATGATTTTGTGGTGTATTGCGATGCATCCATAAAAGGGTTAGGTGCCGTACTGATGCAAAGGATGAAGGTTATTGCATACGCTTCTAGGCAGCTGAAAATTCATGAGAAAAACTACACCACACATGATCTGGAGTTAGGAGCAGTAGTGTTCGCCCTGAAGATCTGGAGACACTATTTATATGGCACGAAGTGTGTAGTGTTCACCGACCACAAGAGTCTACAACATATCCTAGACCAAAAGGACCTCAATATGAGGTAACGCCGATGGATAGAGCTCCTAAGTGATTACGATTACGAAATTCATTATCACCCTGGTAAAGGCAAATGTAGTAGCAGATGCCTTGAGTCGAAAGGAAAGAATCGAACCATTACGAGTAAGAGCCTTGGTTATGACCATATGGATTGAACCTCCATCCCATGAATCCTTGAGGCGCAGAAAAACATTTAAGGATGAAAATATTGAAGCAGAAGATATGGTGGCATGCTAAAGAAATTAGAAAACCCCGCCTGATGACACATTATGTTCTGGAAAATAGAAGTTGGTTAACATGTTACGGTGACACAGACCATTTGATAATGCACGAGGTCACATAAGTCAAAGTATTACTATTAATCCAGATCCGACAAGTATATACCGATGACATTAAAATTGTTATATTGGGTGGCCAAACATGAATGTCCGATATCGCCACATATGTCCGGCCAATGCCTGACTTTTGCTAAGGTTAAGGCTGAACATCAGAGGCCCTCTGGCATATTGGTCAAACCCGATATACCAGAGTTGGAAGTGGGAGAAGATAGCAATGGATTTCATCACCAAGCTACCCAAAACGACAGTAGGATTTGATTCAATTTGGGTCATTGTTGATCGTCTCACAAAGGAGTCTGGCGCACTTTTTTTCCAAGAGGGAGACGGATACGACAGAAAAATGACGAGGCTATACATGAAGGAGGATAGTACAAACATGGATTACTGTGTCACTCATCTTCGAACGTGATAGCCATTTCACTTCAGGAGTTTGGCAATCTCTACAAAACAATGGTACGCAGTTTGAACCTGAGCACGCTTATCACCTCAAAACGATGGTCAGATGAGAGAACCATTCAAACAATAGAAGTGATATATCCTTAAGAGTCTTGCGTGATTGACTTCGGAATAGTTGGGATAGACATCTACCCTTGGTAGAATTTTTGTAACAATAATAGTTTATCACACGAGCATATAAAGTTAGCAACAGCCGTACAAATCCTTTTACGGTAGTGAAGTACGTGTCACACCTGTTTATTGGCTAAAGTAGAGAAGCACAACTCACCAAAACAGAGACCATCACAGACTACGAGAAGGTTTTTAGATTAAAGATCGCATGCAAGAGGCGTGTGATCGACAAAAGAGCTATGCTGACAAGAGGCGTAGGCCCCTTGAATTTGAAGTTGGAAATAAGGTTATGCTCAACGTCGTGCCCTGGAAGGGTGTAATGCGATTTGGGAAATGTGGAAAGTTGAACCCTCGTTATATTGGACCCTTTCGAATCATAGAAAGGATTGGTCCAGTAGCTTACCATTTGGAATTACCTCAAGAACTTAGTCGAGTACACATGTGTTCCAAGTTCTGCAACTTAAATAAAATTTTGTCCCGATGACACACTAAAGACAGAACATTACAATACAATTAGTCGTTACTCCTCTGGAGGAAATCCAACTCGACGACAAACTCAACTTCATTGAAGAACCCGTAGAGATAATAGACTGTGAGGTCAAGCAACTTAAGCGAAGCCGTATACCTATCGTTAAAGTTCGTTGGAATGCACGTAGAGGCCCGGAGTACACTTGGGAAACGTGAAGACCAGTTCAGGGAAAAATACCCTCACCTATTCACAAATCCGCGATCTACCACAACGTCTTGATTTTGGGATGAAATCGCATAACATGGAGCGGATGTAGCACCTCGGAAAAATTTAGAACTCCTTGTCATTTTACGCAAGAGTATGTATCGCAAACCATTTCAATTTTTCTCCATTTCCTTCCAATAAAAAGTTATCCTTCAAGCGACATGCAATATTTTACGCTATTAAGAATTATAATAGCGCGTATAAATCTTCATTTCGTTAAGAATCAAAAAGGGTACTTTAGAAAACATGTAGCAATAAAAATCATATCTTTCACGCTTTGCGAAACAAAGTCGCACGACGATATTATTTTGTGAACCCGTTCATACTTCAATAAATAAAACTATAAATGGACCAATATTTAAATATTACTAAATAAACAATATACCTTGACATTTCATCACCTCAAAACTCAAATATACAAATGCATATCTAAGTCACTCATAGAAAAAATCAAAATAAGCAAACCAATACTAACATTACATTTATTACATCCAACGTCCTACACCTTTCAAAAAAAAATTATTCACATGCTGTCTTGTTTCAAATTTCAATTCAACAAAGGCATCTATTCCTTAACAGTATTAGAAAAGAACTATTATAATAAATAGTATCATACATCAATAGTGTATGTAAATAATGTCATTCACATGCATAGCCTCAGGAAACTAGTGAACGCTTGCGTATAAATAAGGAACCACGCATGAACTCTTTTAAGCACAACAAAAATTGAAAAAAAGAAGTAAGCAATACGGTTTGGGTTTAGGGTTTTCGTTGGATTTATGCTGCTAAGGTGGACGTCAGGTTACAAAGGGGGTGGAAACCAAGAGTGGGTTCGGCTCCTATTACACTATCATCCTTAACTTCAACTTTGGCAAACTTGGACCTCGGTAAGTCGTCCTCATAGTTTAACATTTATATATCATTCGCCATGTAGTTTAACGAGACTTCGGTGTCGCATGACCTATACACGACATATAATCCATACGGGGTTAATGTGTGCGTATGCATGTAATGGTTTGGGTCGTGACATACATAAAATAACAACATGTAGTAAAGCTTGTAAATGACATACTGATAATAATAACGAAACTAGGAAATTTCATTAACCTTAAACACGTATAAGACTTGCTAGGTTGGCTCGCTAGGGATTAGTATGCACTAGGATTAAGCATAAAATGTCATAGAGTTTCTTACATTGTGACCTCGACCTATGGCATGTGCGTTACCAAGTCAACCCAAGACGAACCCACGGCGAGACTTTTGCTCGCTGTTGGTGCATCACAGGCTCCGTAAAAAAAGCCCCGAACCCATCATGCTCGTGGTTCGTACTAAGACCCCACTATACTTGACAAATAGTCACTGCTGGAGACGCACCTCCAATGCACGCCAACAGCCATCACAAGCCGCTGCCTTGTCGTGTCTGTTGTGCTGCAAAGAGAAAGGACCACAGCAGCCGCTGTTGGGTCTACTCAGCGCACCAAACGTCCTTGTGTCTCGAACGATAAAGCGACCTTGTGATAAAACTTATGGGTCGAGATCGTGCGGGTTAATGTAAAGTTAATTATGCATGTTTGCGTATACAATGTGGGGAAGAAGAAAACCTAGATGGAAACTATTAAGGGTGCGTTGGGTGCAAGAAAATGACACCACAACAGTGGCTGTCAAACCCACTGTTGGGTCGACCAAAATCAGAAAAAGGAAGGGAAAGGGGTGGCCATGTGGGGTTATATTATTGAATTAATACTTGTGATATTAACTTGTAAATTTTTGGACATAAAGAAGTATGTGTACATGCACGTTTTTGAGTCTTTCATTTGTCCCTCGTCGAGACCCAAACAAAATGGGTAAGGATTACTCGAAAGTTAGAAGACTATGAAACAACGACTTTCGACGAATTAGGAGTAATAATAACGAAATTAATTTATAAGCAAAATTAACAGTGACGTACTATAAAATCTTGGACATTAAAAATAATTAAAAGTTCATTCGGGTTTAAAACATAGAAAAATAATAGAATGAAAGGCGTAGAAATTAAAATGTGAAAAACTAAACACTATTTTAAAGGATTAAGGGACTGCGTGCGACAATATGGAAACTTAAGGGTATTAGCGATAAATAAATAAATCTTCATAAAGTAAACAAATGAACCGTGATAGATAAAACTGAGAATTATACGAATTAATTGACGACTGCAGTGTAAATAAATATATAAACTTAGTAACTAACAAATGATGTCTATATTTTTCCTGAGATATAAAACTTGTAAATATAAGTTACTGCGCAAAATTGTATATGTATTTGTAGACGTAAAGACGTCCCTAGAGCCAACGGTTTAATCAACACTTTGAAAACATAAAACGTTAACTCATAAACGACAACACCCTTTTTGACCCATTGCATAATTCATGTCATACATTAAGTTCAGAATGTAAAACTCAGATTTTGTCACAATTACTTAGGTGTCTGACTGAGTCACTATTTGACGTGCATTGATCCATTATCAGTTCTAGGCGATTAACTGTCAAGGTGAGTTTTCATAGCCCTACTCTACTATTTTAAATTATCTTTTGGGGTGAGAACATTGCTTATTTCAAACGTGTGAATACAAGTAAAATTACTCATTACTGATTGTCTATAAAGTCTCTTTTAACCCAAGTTTTTTTTTTTTTTTTGCTATCCATGCCTAAATTTATCATGAACCGTTAATTTAACTTATGAGCGCGAAATGTTATGGATAGATCATTATCATTATTGACGTCCCTGTTTATCTGGACTGACATTAGTCCAAGCAAACACAGTTTCATTTTGAGTCAGATCACTGGTGTCCGGGTTAGACATCCTGCAAGGGCATTCATTCATTGTTGTAATGTTTTAACGCTTCGGTGTCATGAGCTTATTCAATAGTAATGCAATTTATATGACTTTGTATATTTAGTATTGTCTATGTGGATGAAATCTTGTGATTCCATAAACACTAACAGGAATGAAACTACATTTTTCTGCTTAAACAAGAACCTATGAAGCTCTCAAACTTTATGTTGACACCTTTAGCAATGTTATCTCATATTAAGACCAAGATGCTATATGAAAGTCTCAACAATTGCATTGCATCCATTTTCCCATTATCTAAAGATCACTAGTACTAATTGAAAAAACGCTATCGTATTGTCTATTTTATGCTTCCACTGAATGTTTGTAAACGGGGGAATGGTCATTATTTCAGCCCGTAGGCATGCAATGGTGCGAGGGGGGGGGGTTGGATATGTAGATGATCTTAGGGAATTGTGATCGACATGAGAGGAGAGTGCTGAGGTATTGGCGTGGGTTGGAGGGTAGTCTATTAAATTCCAATTGAGAGTGGGTTTCTGTCTATGAGGCGATCAACGTCAATGATCAATACCATCCATAGAAAGTTTACAAATAATCAAGCTAGCAATGGTGCGAATACCAATCAGTGGCCATTATACTCTGATATTTTAGGGGTGTGACACTTTCTCTTTTCCATTTGTTGGTTCGTACCATTCAATCCTTTAGCTATCACATTTTCATCCTTAAACGCTTCACCTTGAGCTGCCAATATCAGTCCTTTAACTCCGGACTGAATTGTCACAGCCATCGCTCGCACTCGTCGAGGCTTCACTCTCTCCTTTCTACTTAAAGCATCAGCTACTACATTTGCTTTACCAGGATGGTACTTAATCTCACATTCATAATCACTAAACAACTCTAACCATCTCCTTTGACGCATATTCAACTCCTTCTAACGAATATGTGTTGAAGGCTCTTATGGTCTATATAGATAACACTCTTTGTTCCGTATAAATAATGCCTCTAAATCTTTAGCGCAACCACCACCGCGCCTAACTCTAAGTCGTGAGTCATGTAGTTCTTCTCGTGGCTCTTTAATTATCTTAATGCATAGGCGATTACCTTATCCCTTTGCATATGAACACATCTCAATCCTTGGTCCGACGCATCATAATAAACCACAAAATCTTCTACTCTATCTGGTAACAACAATATTGGTGCATTACACAAATTGTCCTTCAACATTTAAAAAGCTTCTTCCTGCTTCTCACCCTACTCATACTTCTGATTCTTCTGAGTCAACGACGTAAGGGGTTTAGCAATCTTAGAGAAATTCTCAATGAAACGTCTATAATATCCAGCCAATCCCAGAAATGATCTTACTTCAGATGGTGTTGTGGGGGCTTTCTAACTTTTCACCGTCTCAATCTTACTTGGGTCCACGTGAATACCGTCATGATTTACCACGTGTCCAAGAAAATGTAGCTCTTGCAACCAGAACTCACACTTAGAGAACTTTGCATACAACTTGTCCTTCCTTAGCAAATCCAACATCAATCTCAAATGATTTTCATGATCCTCCTTCGTCTTTGAGTATATCAAGATGTCGTCAATAAACACTATGACGAGCTTATCAAGGTACGGTTTGCATACTCGGTTCATTAAGTCCATGAAAACTGCAGGTGCATTTGTTAATCCAAATGGCATAACCATAAACTCAAAATGCCCATATCGTGTTCTGAACGCGGTCTTCGAGATATCATCGTCATGCACTCTTAGCTGATGATAACCAGATCGAAGGTCTATTTTAGAGAAGTAGCGCGCTCCTTGAAGTTGGTCAAACAAATCGACAATCCTAGTGAGTAGATAACGATTCTTGATGGTCAACTTGTTCAGTTCATGATAGTCTATGCACATGCGAAATGATCCATCCTTCTTCTTGACAAACAAAACTGGCGCTCCCCATGGTGAGTGACTTGGCTAAATAAATCTCTTGTCTTGTAACTCTTGAAGTTGCTCTGACATTTTCTTGGCATCTCTGAAGCGCCTATTGATATGGCGACTTTGCTACAAGAGTCGCTCCAGGAATCAAATCTAATGAAACTCTACTTGTCGTTGTGGCGGTAATCCTGACAGGTCATCCAAAATTATGTCCTCAAAATCATGTACGATAAGAATATCGCTTAACGTCGGTTCATTCGCCTTTGTGCTCAGTAATGTCTTTGTCTTCCTGACATTATGTTCTCCTTGAACACAAAGTACCTTACCTACTTCTAAAGGTATCCTAACTATCTTTTTGTGACACACGATCACAGCCTTTTGGTTTGACAACCAATCCATTCCTACTATCACATCAAAACTTCCTTGTCCTAATGGTATCAAGTCTATAGGGAATATAGAATCTCCTAGCTCTAGTATACAGCCACAGAAAATTCTATCAACTTCTTCCTTCTTACCATGATCTACCTCTATCACATACCTAGGGTTTGCAATAATAGGTTTCTCATTTAATAGGGGCGCAAATTTAGTAGATATAAAACAAAAATCAGCACCAGAATCAAAAAGCACAATAGCGTAAGCATGTTAAGGAAATGTACCCGTCACTACATTAGGATCCTAAAGAGCATCAATATCAAATCATATTGAAAGCCTCCCCTAGCCAGTTCTCATTTGCCCGTATGGGTGTTCCTATTCCCTTCCAACCTAGCTGATTTCTATAAAAAAAAAAAAAAAAAAAAAGAAAATATTATTGCGTCTCGGTTTCTACTTAGTATAATTTAGACGTAAGTGAACCAAACATCCACACTCCATAACAAAGCTTCTACCCATCTCTTGCGCTAACTGTTCGTGAATCGGGCTCCTGCAAGCCTAACGGTTGTTCTACAGTCTCTAGGCAATGTGACCCAAGCCTTGATTAATTGTAGCACACTAATGCTATGATCCATTTTCAGCATGAAAACCCTTACACCTAGCGCACTTTGGAAAATTTCCATTTTCTCTTCTAGGAGGAACTGTTGCTACAAACCCTCGTCCCCCTTTAGCTTTCTTTTCATCTTTTCCAACACTTTCTGACTTACTCGCCTCATCCCTTTCTTTTCTTTTCTCACCAGCCTTAGCCAAAGTACCTTAAAAATCGAGGTAACGTTTGTGGAACAATGCTTGAATATCACAAATTTGATTTGGTTATCTATTTCTACTAATAATATGCAAAAACAAGTAAAAGCACGCTAAAAACGAAAGCAAATAAGGCTAAAAGACTAAAAACGATAACGGGATTCAAAATATGTTCTTTAAAAACCCAAATTCTAAAAATTTAACCCTACAAATGAAAGTTTAATTTTTATAAATCCTAAATGATAAAAGAAAATTTAAAAAAAAAGAGTTATATTTTTTGGCTTTTATATTATTTATTATGAATTAAAAACGGATTTAATCTAAAAATTAATAAAAATACTAAACTAATTTGGGAAATTCTAAAAAATTTATGAAAAATACTTTGCACTAAGCTAAATCTAAGAAAAATAAGCCGGGTTCAACAACTTATTGAAATAAGCTAGAAATAAGCAGAAAAAGGCTTATAACTAAAAAAGGAGAAAACATGTATAAAAGAAAAGTGTTGTGAGGTTATAACGCAAAAGACCCAAGGGCGGGATGGTTGTGTGTGGTGGTGTAAAAATTGTTGGTTGAGGGTGGTTGAGGTCCAGGGTTCGAGCCTTGGCTCACCTTGGGCTTCCCACTTTCCCAATGATTTTTTATTTGCAAAAAAAAATTTTACACACTTAAACGTAAGCTGGAAATAAGCACTTTTTGTAAAAACACTTTTTATGAAACTAACTAATAAGTTGGAAATAAGTTGTATTAAGTTGACAGAATTGGCTTTTTAATACTAAGTGACCAAAAGGGCTAAACTATGAGCTTTTTAGACTTAAAAAACATATGGAAAAGAAAATTAAGCTAACACATCTGATAAACTACACCTAATATGCAAATAGGAACAAATATAAGCAATTAAAATGAGCTAAACTAAGCTTAAACTGATATATTCATTTAATAGACTTTTATACTTAAAATCCTAAACTAAAAGTGCTAATAAGCTAAAATAAGCTCCAACCTAAGTTAAATAAGCTAAAGGGGCTTAAACCTATCCTAATAAGCAAATCTAAACACAACTAAAGCAAATCCAATAAGCAATAAGCTCAGAAAAGCAAATAAGCTTATTGGCCAAATCTTTTGGCTAAACAGCCTAAGGGGACACTTTTGGGCTTAATTTTAAGCCTCCAAATCAGATCTTTATGGCTTAATGACTTATAACCCTCTAAAGATTATCCTACAAACTATCTAAAACAACAATCAAAAAGCATTTTGAAAATCAAATAAGCAAAGAAAAAGGCTTATGAAAATGGCTTTTTACCTAACATCCTATCTTTTTTGTTTTTTAGTTTTTAAGGACTAAAATTGCAGGCCTACTTTAAGCTACTCAAATAAGCTCTAAACTAAACTTTAAGCTAAAACATATCAAATACATACTATGAACTACTTATGTAAGAAATTTCAAAACCTAAAACTATTTCTAACTTATCTAAATTTGCTAATGAAAAATAGCTTTTAAACTTTGAAAATATACTTAGAAAACTTGACAGGTTTTGGACTAAAATCAAAATTGATACATGCACACTTAAACTAACCTATTCCTACTGCATTTTAGACTAAGAACAAGCATGAAAATAACACTTATAAGCACTTAATCAAAATTTAAACCAATAAGCTATGAATTGAAACCTAAACACCACATATTCAAAACTTGAGTACCCAATACTATGAAACTAAGATTCAAGCTTAAACAATGATCAAAAACAGATTAAGAGGCCTCCAATATGATGTTTAAAGTTGGACAATGGGTCAAAACAGGCTAGCAGTACTAACATGGGTTAGTACTGCCCATAGCCAAACACCCATTTAAAATACTTTTTGACATTTTCTAACACTAAAAGACTTATTTAAGCTAAGATTCAAGTAAACCAGATTTTAGCTAAGCCTAACATAAATAAATAAGAAAGAAGCAATAGTAAATAAGCACTTAATGAGCAAATAAGAAAATAAGCAGTTTAAAAGCTAAATATGACAGGTTTAACTAAAACTTAAGCTAAACTATTTTAAGCTAAATACTAGGCACATTAAGCAATATTAAGATTATATAAGCAACAATAAGCAGATTTCAACAGTAAATAAGCACTATATAAGCAATAAGCAGTTTTAGACTAAAACTTGAAAATAGAAAACTTACAAATGCCCTTGCTCAAAACAGGGCAAACATGCTCAAAAGAGAGCTGATCTACAAGCTCTAGCTTGTTTAAAACAATCTAGTAAAAAGCAATAAGCCCTTCCCTTTCTGGCTTATCTTCCCAAAAGAGCTTTTAAGTGAATTTTTAGTGAAAAAGGACTTAAGCTATATAAACTATGGAAAAGTTTATATAGCTTAAGTTAAACAGCTTAAGTAACAAGTAAAAACAATTTAAGAAGGCTTACAAAACAGTTTTATAACATAAAATGCATTAATCTAAAAAAATATAATTTAACTTAAACATATCAAACTTTTCATTAAACTTAAAAAGGAGTACAAGACTTTGAAAAATAAACTACAACAAACTAAAAAGTAACTACTATAAGCTGCTAAAAACTAGATGCCCTTTAGGGCTTACAAAAGTCCCTATTTATAGAAGAAATATCAAATTCTTGGGTCTTCAATGTATGTTTCTTCAGTGAGAGCGATTATGAGTGTGTTTCTTGTGTGAGAGACTTCAAGTCTTCATCATAGCCATCCAAAATTCTTGTTCACCAAGTCTTATAATCTTAGCCCTTGGTTTAGTCCAACGAATCACAAAATGGAGGATTGCCAAGGTGGCGTTTGTTGTTTTATGGGTTGGGGTTATGTTGGGATGGTGATAGGTTTGTCGTGGGGTTGCAGGGGGTAAGGGGAATGGAAGAGACACAGGAATAGTAAACTTGGGGTTTTGGGTTTGGCGGGAAAAAGGGTGTTCTGTTTTGTTTGTTTGACTGGGTTTGAAGTTTGGAGAGGTGACAACTTTGGCCCTTGAACTTGTATTGGGTTGTTACATGGACAGTCCTTGTGGTGAAATAAGTTAGGGAAGTTGGCAGTATAGGTCCCTGAGAGTGTATAGATTGTTTGCATGGACAGTCCTTGAGGACTGTTTGTGTAAACAACATATGTCTAAGGTGGGTTAGTTCTTTTCTTTGGGTCGGGTATAAGTGTTGGGCCTAAGCTTATATTTAGCTTAGTTTTGGTCTTCTTAATACATTAATGGGCTAACCCAGCCAATTAAATGGGTGTGGGTTGGCCCATTTAACATTTCTTCGATATCGGCTTCGTCTTTGACTTTGACTTTGATTTGGTTGACTTTGACTTTTCATGCTCTTTTCCATTCCCGTGCTTGATTTTGTCGTTTTGGCTTCATTTTTGTCATTTTCTTAGAATCCGTTACATGCACAATACAAATGCAAAACACACAAATACAATGTATTTTTGGTATGTTTTTAGTCTTTTAAGCACGTTTTTCTAGGTAAATGCTATGTGTAATTAAGCACATACCAGGATTCTTTCCCTTTTTTCCTTCCCTTGTTCGGCCGACCCACACAACCACCCTTTTAATTATATTTTTTTTCTTTTATTTATTTATTATACATTTACTTTAATTCTAAGTAAAAACCTTTAATTATTTTGCTAAACCTTCAACTTTCTAACTAGTTTTCAAACTAACCTTCGATTCTAACTATTTCTAAAAATAGAAAGCACTCTAAATTTATAAAATACTAAACTAATATATATAATATGAATTACATATACATAGTACGTACACAGAATATTAGGTACACGACATTTAAAGCTCATGTGATTTTACTACCATCACAATTAATGGTGAGTTTGAAGAACGAAGAACTACTGAAGGAATTATTCGGAATTATTATGATCGTGAAGTTTGTGAAACTACACCGAGATTTGAAGAATAGTTAGCAAAAAAATAAAAAAAATACAAAAGTGAGAAAGAAAGTTTAAAGATAATCGTTTCGCAATTACCGAAGGAATTACACGTCTTAAAAATCAACGATGTGAAGTATTGTACAAAGTGGAAGGTATCGCCACTTGCCTTGTAGAGTATGTAAAGTTTTGGGACGATTGGGAAGTTGACCGTTACGGGAACGCTAACTTAGGTTGACCCTCTCTTCTACCAAGACACGCACGATACACTCTTTTGCATCTCACACAAAACATACACAAGAGCAAATAGCTCATCTGCAACTTTTACCATTTTCCTAACAGAACGAAAAGAACACATCACATATCTTGACCAAGAAACAAAAACAAAAGAACAAACAAAAACCTTACCGATACCTCATTAAGAGATCTCGAAGCTTTAAAAAAGATATACGGGTGATTATTCATGTTTGTACTTAAGGTGTTTCATTTTTTTTTGAAGAAACTTAAGGTGTTTTGTTGCTCGAAAAGATATATAGTTTTGTTTGAGGTTCTAACTTTAAGAAGAAATAAGACCAACGCGTTGTGTCTATCTGGATTTGAAGGACAAGAGGAATCAAAATTTTTATGGGTCTTGTTTTGAGTTAATTATCTAATTTTGGTTTAGATAGAAGATTATTGGTGGTGGCTACAAGAATTGTGTATATTTTTAGGGTTAAAATGACAAGATTTTTTTATATAGGCTTTCAACTTTCTTTTATTTTTTATTTTCTTGGGCGTATGTTGTCCACCTTACATTTGGATAGTGTTAGGTTTATGGAAAAGTGTCGATTATGTGGTTTTTATAATATTTGTTATTAGAGGGACCTATGTTTTTTATTTGTTTAGTTTAATATAGCGGTTGTAATAAGGTTTATTAAGCTTTAGTAAGAAATAGCATAAGAACCAAAGTCTATGGACATATGGACAAGTTCAGGAAAATAAGGAAGGGAGCCGCCCTCCCATTGCCTAAATAGCCCTCTAATCTTCATTAGAGAGTAGCCCTTGTAACTAACTCTTAGTTTTTTGTCCGCTTAATAAGATTTGAAGTTTTAACTCTCATTTTCCCTCCATAATAAGATTTGAATTTTCCCTTTACTTGCCCTCATTCTCTCTAATCTTACATGTTGATATGATTGATTCAAGATTCATGTGACCTATCAAGTGGTATCAATCGCCAATAGAGAAGTAGAGTGCTTGATTTGTGCGTGATTTTGTTCGACCGAGAATCAAGAAGTGATGGTTTCCGAATTCGGTTGGTGCTATTGAGGTTTCGAGATTGATTTTGGCTGTGATTTCGAGTTTTTGGACGTTATTGTGTTCTCGGAAGTGTTCATTTCATTCTCGGAAGTGTGGTTTTGATTTTCGGTTGAAGCTTTGCATTCTCGGTAGAGTGGTTTTGAGTTTCGGAAGACTTTTTCTTGTAAATTTAGCAATTTCAGTACGAAATATCAGTGTAATAGATATATTCGATCTTTTGGTTCTATCAAAAATCGTTTATTAGGAATTCGGTATTAAACTCGGTTTTATCGAGTTTGTTAAGTTCACAAATTCGGTTCCATCGAATTTGTGATATAGGGAATTTTACTAAGTATAAACTCGGTAATAAGCTTTACAAGTCATTTTACACTTTCATTTCACGGTTTTATCGTGTTTTGAAGTGTTAAATATCGGTTTTTCAAGATTTACTAAACTCGGCAATCAAATTCGGTTTCATCGAATTTGAGTTTTTAGAACACTTGGATTATCTAGTCATCATAAAATTCGGTTTCATCGAATTTGTGGTTATTAATAATTCATAACTGTTGGATTTTAACAATTTAGGCTTACCGAGTTTATAGTGAATAGTGTTACCGAATTTGAGTAGTTTGCAGTTTACCGAGTTTATTATTTGAAGATTTCCGAGTTTGATAGTGTACTGTTCGAGAAGGGTATTCGTTTTCAGATTACTTGTTGTCCGTGAACAGTGTTACCGAATTTGACTACTGTTACCGAGTTTGGATATTTTCTCACAAATCTCACTCATATTCGTCTAAAAAGATCCAATCTTTGAATCTTAAGACATGTCGACATCCAAAACATACCAACAATCCCTTGCTGATGCCGGTTCTGAGACTAGGCCACCCATGCTTGAAAGGGGTAGTTACATACCTTGGGCGAGTAGATTCAAACGATTTCTTAATCGCAAGAGGGAAAACCGGAAGTGGCTTCTCAAAGCACTAGAAGATGGCCCTTATGTGTTTAGGAACATCACACCTACAGGTTCAACAATACCAAGGTTGCAAGAAGTAGAGGATCTTCAAGGAGATGACTTATTGTACTATGATGCGGAAATGGAACTCATGAATATGATTCTTCTTTCTATTCCTAATGAGATTTACAATTCTGTGGATTCTTGTAAGACGGCCAAGGAAATGTGGGCTCGTGTTGAACGTTTGATGAGGGGAACTATACAAAACCAAGTTGACAGAGAAACGCGGTTTACAAATGAATTTGATCAATTTGTTGCTGAACCAGGAGAGTCACTAGTTTCAGTCTACAATCGTTTTGCTCAGTTAATGAATGATTTGGAACGAAACAACATGAAGTTTCCAACTGTTTCAGTTAACACAAAGTTTCTGAATAGTTTGCAACCGGAATGGTTGAAATATGTGACTCAAGTTCGTTTGGCTAAGCAATTGACAGTTGATTCGTTCGATGATCTTTTTGATTATCTTTCGCAATTTGAGAAATTGGTTAATGCTTCAAGGGCAAAGAAGTTAGAAAAGTCTCATGATCCTTTGGCTCTAGTAGCACACACGGGTTCATCTTCCAGAAACACCTCTTCTTATTATGTGACACATCCTTCATCTGTAGTTGATTATGATGAAGAGTATGAGCAGGATGATGTTCACAACCATTCTGAAGATCCCCTAGCATCTGCTATGTTGTTACTTGCCAAAGCCATTACTCAAAATTTCTCTAATCCAACAAACAATCGTCTTCGTGCTTCGTCTAATACCAGAAATCAAGCAGTCGTTCAAGGTGACAGGGTGAATATTCAAAGCAGAAATTCTGGTAATGTTGGAAGAAATAATAGACGAGCTTATGTTCAAGAAAAAGTTGTCCAGGGAATGAATGCTACAAATGAGACTGCAAATGTTCAAAGGATTGTTCGAACTCCGACTCCAAGCAATACTTCAACGGGTCAATGCTATAACTACGGTGGAAAAGGACATTATGCTAGGAATTGTCCCAAGCCAAGGGTTCGTGATTCTAAGTATTTCATGGAGCAAATGTTGTTGGCAAACAGGATGAAGCCGGTGTTATTCTTACCGATGAGCAGAATGATTTTCTCTTTGCTGATGCTTCAAGGATGGAAGAAATTGAAGAACTTAGTGCAAACATATGCTTAATGGCCAGAATTCAACCAGCTGATCAAAATTCTGATGATGAGCCAAGCTATGAGTCTGCATTTATAAGTGAGGTACAATCTTCATCCATCAATGAGAATGATGAACAAATGTATCCAACTCATACTAACATTATTAACAGTACCATTGATGATGATCAAATTAATAGCAATATTCAATTTGATTCTGTCAAAGGAAATGTTAATAGTGGCAGTGTTGAAAAAGATACACATGTTTATGATATGTGTGCATTAGAAACACTTGCTAGGAATGCATATGATGAAGCTGCAAAACAACAAAGATTTGCTCAAAAGGTCCAAGAACAAAATATGACTTTGACCAGTCAGATTGAGATGTATAAGGAAAGGAATCGGGTTTTGGAAAACATAACCAAGGATAACAATTATCTAAAAGAATTTCTTGAAGCTGATGAAAGGGCAAAACGTGTTCAAAAACAAGCTGTTCTAAAAAAACAACAAGATAAGTTGAGTCAAGAGGTCAAACATTTCAAACAGAAAAATGAGGAATTACAACAATCACATTTAATTTTAAA
>BQNB010062078.1:0-19363 GCA_026074375.1 Tanacetum coccineum
TGCACTTGATTAGAAGAAGAGAGGAGGAATAAAGAATTAGTCACTTGAAACAAGATCAAGGTATGTTAGTGATCAAGTTATGTGTTTTAGAAAGAAAGAAAGAAGAGAGAAAAGTCGATCTGAAAAATTCGTGGCAAGAGGTTCTGTTTTTCAGATGGGGTGGCCTAGTATTTATAGAGGACAAAAAGAGCCGTTATGTTGACGGCGGTCCCAGAGGTCCCTTATATATAAGGGGGCCGCCAGGCCTATAAGGGGGCCGCCGTAGACTACGCTCCCCTTTTTGTCTTTTTGTGGGGAAGGTGTTATCTGATTTAGAACCTTCTATTTTTGGGGGAAAATTTGATTTCAAATTTATTAATTTAATAATACATTTCATTTATAAATAAATATTTTGTTTTTATATTTTTATAAAAACATTTTTGTAGAATGTAAGGTTTAAGAAAAATATTTTCTTGATCACTAATCATGTTTAATGCTTTGTTTATCCATACCTTAAGTGATTAATCTTTAGAAATAGAATTTTATGATTAGTAATTTATAAACGTTTATTTTTATCGTAAACATTTTTACATTTTGTTATTATCAAAACATCGAGAGATCAAAAAATATAAATAACGTTTTTAGACATTATTTGTATTAACATGTGTGATATAGGTGGCGGACGTGAAGAGAGCACACACCAAAGTGTGTGTTTTTTTTTGAAATGAAAATGATAAGGATTATGGATAAGGAAAGCATATTTGTGTACAAAATGGGACAAGCTTGCTAAAAAAAGCCATGTTGTTCCCTTCTCTTGCTATGACCGGTCAAGGGTATCCAAGAGGGTCTCGGGCCTTTCTTTTCATGTCGGGATCACTTAAATACTCGTAAAACTCAACCGTAAAATTTACCCCAAAATTAATTAGCATTTTTATTCACTTTAAAAATACTTTTCCATAAACATAGAGTATTCACATGAAATATTTTCACTTTACACCCTTCAAAACTCAATTTGGACATTAAAGGACGTGTCGGACTCGTTTTTTGGCATTTCTCAAAATTCACGGGTCAAACCACCCAGAATACACATATCACAATAATACCTTCCAAAAAGGATTATTAATCACAATAAACC
The DNA here is from genome assembly GCA_026074375.1 of Tanacetum coccineum. Classification (NCBI taxonomy): domain Eukaryota; kingdom Viridiplantae; phylum Streptophyta; class Magnoliopsida; order Asterales; family Asteraceae; genus Tanacetum; species Tanacetum coccineum. The sequence continues at coordinate 1,115 of BQNB010062078.1, forward strand.
TCAAATCATCACATATCTCATAAAATCACCACCGTCAACACGGTACAGAATCTGAATAAATTGACAACAATCAAATAGTCAAAGGACTATAAATGAAATATTCAGAACACAAAAAGTGCAAAGGTTGCATTTGGTGAGTGATGATGAGTGTATATCATACTTTCTTGGCGGTTTTACACATGAAGACTTGGTATGTGCTTAATTACACATACCTTTTGCCTATAAAAAAGGGCCTAAAATGACCAAAATATACCAAAAATACATTGTATTTGTGTGTTTTGTGATTTATGATTGTGCAGGTAACGGATATATGATGTGAAGATGGTGTGGAGTTTAAATTAATAAGTCGATCTCTTTATCTGGATTTAAATAGGTGGTGAGTTAAGTGAGAGTGTTAGTTTGGAGGTGGTGGTGGTGAGTCCATTGTACAAGTAGGTAGATGATTTTAGAAAGGTGTCTTACGTTTCCATACTTGACGAACCGACATTTTTGGTTTTCTCAAAAAGTTTGGGTGATGATTTGAGCAAGACATTTGGGTGAAAGAAGAAGAGAATATGAGGAAGATGGTGAAGAGAAAACGCGTAAAACCCTAAAAATAAATTGTGCATTACATAATGTCGTATAATGACCTAAAACACGAGGTGTTATAGCTGCACCGTTTGAAGCACTTTATGGTCGAAAGTGTTGTTCACCCGTGTGTTTGGCCGAGGTTAGACAAGTTCAACTCACTGGTCCAGAATTAGTGCAAGAAACAACAGAGAGGATCATCCAGATTAAACAAAGGATTCAAACCGCTCGCGATCGACAAAAGAGCTACGCTGATTTAAAGCGTAAACCGATGGAGTTTCAAGTTGGAGATAAAGTTATGCTTAAGGTTTTGCCTTGGAAAGGGGTCGTACGTTTTGGCAAACGGGGGAAGTTAAACCCCAGATATGTCGGACCTTTCAAAGTGTTGAAAAAGGTTGGAGCCGTTGCTTACAAGCTTGAGCTTCCTCAAGAGCTGAGCAGGGTCCACAATACGTTTCATGTATCCAACTTGAAGAAATGTTATTCTGACGATCCATTAGTCGTTCCGTTGGAAGGACTCCAAGTGGATGACAAGCTTCATTTTGTTGAAGAGCCTGTAGAAATCATGGATCGCGAAGTCAAACAATTGAGCCAAAGCCGTGTCCCAATTGTCAAGGTTTGATGGACCTCTAGGCGGGGCCCTGAGTTTACGTGGGAACATGAAGATCAATTCAGGAAGAAATATCCACACCTCTTCACCAAGACCGCACCATCATCAAGTGCCGTGTCATAAGCCTTGAGGACAAGGATCACTTAATGGGGGAAGACTATAACACCTCATGTTTTAGGTCATTGTACAACATTATGTAATTTACAATTTATTTTTAGGGTTTTACGCGTTTGCTCTTAAATCGTATTCGTTAAGCTAAATGTAAACATGTAAACAGGCATTAAACGATTAAACGTTTACATAAAGCAAGTGTTAAATGATTATTATGAGGATAATTATCAACTTTGTTCATCTTATTTTTATTGGTTACGTAAAATGCTTACGTTTCGCGATAAAATGCGTTTCGGCATTCCCGGAAGCACCAAAACTTAACAACGCTTAAACGAATACCCAAGATTATACCCAATACACAAAATAATAAAAATATCATCTTATTTATGTGTATGTGGCCGGGTTTCATGAGATAGGATCAAGAAAATATCAAGGTTCATGACACTTGCCCTAAATATCTAGATATTACAAATATCTAGGGAACCAAACACTTACACCTTCCAACTCTTGTAAGAACCCACTCCCCCCCTATGGGCTCTTACACATGAGTTAGTAAGTGACCATGGTTAGGTTAGATTCAAATACATATCTAGCTTATACATATACATATATTTCATGTATAATGACTAGGATAAGCCAAGAAGAGTTACCAAGAAGCTTTGTAAAAGATCTAGCATGCAACTTGAACCATGACTCATCAATGACTAGCTTTTCTCATCCAAGATAACATTCAACCTTTACTCATGTCAATCCAATCTTCTTCAAGAAGCATGCCCACCTTAGCATAAAATCCAACATAGCACACAAATAACTTCCAAAAAGTAAAGAATAATAACCAAGCATGTGTGAGCTAAGAAGTCATAACACATTTCCTTATCAAAGAAATCACAAAATCTCTTCCTTTGTTCTCTCTACACCCCACGGCTCAAAAACCTCACCAAACCAAATCCATAGCTTGATTTTCTAATATATATCAATCCTTATACACATCATACCTCAAGACCTTCTAAGGTGTTTACAAGAGATGGTTCACCATTTGCAAAGCAAGGGAATCAAGAAAGGAGAAAGGGTTTACATGGGAAAAATTAAGGGTTTCATCCTATTTATCAAGCCAAGATTATAATCACAAGGTGTGATTGTTATTGCTTATCTCTACTCATCCACACAAGGTTATATATAAGGTTATAATCAATTCAAACTAAGATTTTATGTTTTCATATGTTAGATTTAGCTAAATCACCATTTAGGTACTTTTTGAATAAGTAAAAATGAACTTTTACTTATGATCATTGTTTTGTACACTTTATGTTACATGTCCCATAACGATGATAAAATTATGTTAAAATGGAATGTATAAGTGTTTATCACATTTTGGTTAAGTATAAACATGATTAAGTGCAAATAGGGATTCTAAAAGTCCTAAAAGACAAGTATTTAAACCACATTTTGGGAAAAAAATATCTTAGAGGCTGTTTAAATTCAAAATTTACATATATGTTTTATGATTTTATAAAATACTACATTCACAAGGGATCGAAGGGGTTCATAAAGAACTCACGAAAAACCGAATTAATCACGAAGAAGATACCTATATACATGTTGTACGATAGTTAATACTTTTATAAAACAATTTTTATAAAAGTACTATTCACCACAGAAACTTATACTTTATAAACATCAATAATATGATAAAACTTTCAATTACGAGAACGTGTTCGAAAGAATCGCTAAAAACGGAGCTATAACGAATAAGATACGACAAAAACGGGTTTTACGTATAAAAATAATTTTATAGCTGTTGTGAACAGTAAAAACACTATTCATCACAGAATCTCAAAAACCTAAAAATGTGATTTTATGATCACTCGTCTTAATACGAAAGCGTGGGCGTAAGAAACGCGAGAAACGGGCTTAAAACGACAAAGTTATGTCATTTTTACTAAAGGCGTAATTATAAACGTTTTTACTTTATAATGACGATTTCACTTAAACAAATAGATGGTGATATAGCTATATATATATATATATATATATATATATATATATATATATATATATATATATATATATATATATATATGTTATTAGTTATCAAAGTGCTATATTACTAGGGAATTTCATAATGAGGCTTCTTCGGATGGCGTATTGACGAGTTGTTGGATTTACGATTTAAAGTGTCCTAACTCCTCGTACGTCATGTCATGACCTCTTCAATTATGATAGCCCGAACGATAGTACGATGATAACTATATAGGATTATATTAACATTTTGTTGTAGACAACAATACTTTGAATACTGATTCGACCTATATAACTAGGTTGCATACGAGCGTTAGCGTGACGCGTATTTACTTGGGATATTATGTTAACATTTTACTGCACTCAAGGGAGTTTCATAGCCCCATTTTTTACAATTCTTAAATTACCATTTTTTTGGTGAGAAACATATGCATGTTTTACAAATTGGACGCAAGTGTATATTTTATCATGATTACGTTTTGCCTAAGTAGCGATAACCCACTATGCCCATGAATCATGAACTGTCAATTACTGGAATGTGAGCGCGAATGATTATAGATAGATCTATTTGGGATTGACCTCCCCGTTCGGGTGACTAGCTATCACTGGAAACGAACGTATATCATGTCAGATACTGGATGTTACGGGTTGAACATCATCACGGGCAATGTAGGCAATATTTATATATTAGTAATTCAAATATGTCGAGCTTCGGTGTCATGAGCTTAGGTAAACGTAATTACATTTTGTGATGTCTGCATCTGTTGCATTATCACTGGGAAAGTCTTGCGGTCCTGCATATACATTTACATAAACCTATGAAATTCACCAACTTTATGTTGACGTTTTTAAATGCAATGTTTTTTAGGAGGTCATTAAGCACGAGGTGCGAAGGATACATTGGTGGTATAATTATTAAGTCATCATTAAAGATTTAGTCCGCATTACATTTTAGTGTATCTGTATGGGCTAAAATCTTGTAATAATAACAAGTAAAACAAGTAAAGCATCGGCCTTTTGTAACACATGCTTTATTAAATTCCAATGTATCCAGTTTTACAAAACGACAGTTTGGTCGTTCTTATATTATCTTGTGTTATTGATCTGAGAAGTAACACGCCCCGGACCCTTATTCCGCTGCGACCCAATTTGGGGGTGTTACACCATATAAAGCTTTCTTTAGTTTATAAACATGATCCGATTTTTCAAAATCAATGAATCCCGGAAGTTGTGCCACGTATACTTCCTCATTGATAAAACCATTCAGGAATGAACTTTTTACATCCATTTGGAATAATTTAAAATCTAACGCGCAAGCATAGGCTAATAATGTCCTAATAGATTCAAGTCTAGCAACCAGGGCATAAGTTTCAACATAATCGATGCCTTCTTATTAGTTGTAGCCTTGAGCAACTAACTTAGCCTTATTTTGAGAAACAATACCGTTCTCATCTAACTTATTTCTAAACACCCACTTAGTTCCTATAATTGTCATATTATTAGGTTGCGGAACTAGCTCCCAAACGTCGTTAGCAATGAATTGATTTAATTCTTCTTGCATGGCGACTATTTAACTTTTATCTCCTTAGGCTTCATTTACATTCTTAGGTTCTATAGTTGATATAAAACAGTAAAAGTTACTTTGGTTTTGGGCTTGTGATCTAAGGGTTCTTTGGTTGAGGTTTCCTATAACATATTATAAGGGGTGGTTCCTAGATTCCATAATATTGACTATTTCGTCAATCTCTAATGTTTCATTCTCAACAATGTTTTCTAGGTTTTTCTTTTTGATTTCCCAACTACTTCTTCTTCGTCTAGACCATCATCCACCAAGGTTGATGGTTCTTAGAGGGTGGAGAGAAGTTTCATCGAATGTAACGTTGAGTGATTCTTTGATTTTCCTAGTGTGTTTTTTAAAGAATGAAATAGCTTTACTATTTTGGGAGAACCTAGAAAGACACCTTCGTATGACTTTGGGTCAAACTTGGTAAGGTAGTCTTTAGTGTTTAAAATGAAGCACTTGCTTCCAAACACTCTAAAATAGTCAAGAGTATGTTTCCAACCTTTCAAGATTTCATAAGGTGTTTTTCCTAGAATGGCTCTAATTAGGATTCAGTTGAGAAAATATGTTGAAGTATCTAGGGCGTATACACATAACTTTTGTGGTAACGATTGCTCGTTCAACATGGTTCTACTCATTTCCTGAAGTGTCCTATTTTTTCTTTCAACCACGCCATTTGATTGAGGAGTGCGTGGAGCCGAGAAGTTATGAGTAATACCATTGGCATTACAAAATTCTCCAAATTGTACTTCATTATCAAATTCTCTACTGTGGTCGGTTCTTAATGGACACTATTGTACATCCTAATTGTTTTGGATTTTCTTACTAAATATTTCTAATTGATCGAAGCTTCGGTCTATCTTAAGAAATCTAGTCTAATATACCTAGATAGTCATCTACTATGACTAAGGTGTACGGTGTTTCTCCGTAAACCCGAGTACTTCGGCAAGACCAAAAAGATCCATGTGGAGAAGTTATAAGGATCTAGTCGTTGAGACTATGTTCTTAGCTTTGTGACTAATGTGAGCTAGTTTTCTAATTTTTAAAGCAACATAAAAATGTTGATCAAACTTAAACTTAGGTAAGTTTCTAACTAATTCTTTAGAAGCTAACGATTGAATGAGACGTATATTTGCGTGACTAATCTTCTATGCCACAAGGGTGGAATTCTCATCCAACGTTTCTAAACAAATTTGACCTTTGGTTTATTTCTAATTTCATGACATAAAAGCCCTTCTTTCCTAATACCTCTACCTATGACGTTACCCGTTCTTAGTGGATTTCACTTCATGTCAAGAAAGTTACTTTACAACTTAATTAATCACATAAGTATTGTCCTATACTTAGCAAGTTAAATCCTAGGTAACAACGTTCTACAATTATCTATTTTGAGAGATCATTAGAAATCGTACCTTTGCCAATGATTTTACCGCGAAGATTACTACCAAAAATGACATTACCTTCATTGTATGCCTTGTAAGTGGAGAAGAGTTTTTGATTACCTGTCATATGTTTAGAGCATCCGCTATCCTTGATCGACGCGTCGGGCTCCAAGTCGACACCAAGGCATATCTATTTATAAAAGACAATAACTCAAACATTTTAGTCTCCAATATCTCAAGGGTCCCAAAGTTTGTTTAGTCCCAAACATCCCTTGACATTTGATGCAATTGGTTAGGATGTGAGAATGAAGACACATTTCCCATGGCATGTAACTTTGGCGTGGAAAGTTGTTCCAAGTTACGGGAAATCCATGAAGTTTGGTTGTCTACTCAACTTTCCCTTTTTGGTAGCGGCGTTTAATAACGAGAAAAATTATTATTGACTCTTCAGGAGGTGGAGCTTTTGATCTAAAATTGAGTTTTTTGAAAATCCACTCCGGTTTAAGATAATGGCTTATAGAATTGTTTTAAGCTTCATTTGTTCACTACAACAAGAACTTTGACTTGTTTACAATTCTAGTTTTTTGGTCTAGACCCAAATAGATTTCTGAAAAACCCACTTTACTCAAAAAAAAAGAAACAGGCGTTGCTGTGGCGTCCTATAATTATTTTGGGGGCCGCCTGAACAATAATAGGGCCCCATTTTATCACCAAAGGGTGTTTTGATTATTAACAGTTTCATTCAAGCAAATGTGTACTCCCTTTCAAATTTGTTTAATCTAGTATATTTCTTCTTGAGCCTTCATTTTCAATTTTAAGGTAAGAACACTTTGCACAATCAAGTTCTAACTCCCTTTTTTTCTCAAGTGTTTGACAGTTTATCTTTTTAAATCTTTAAGTTTCATTTATCTAGACTATTTCTAATAGCTTTTAGCCCTTTTTGTTTTAGTGGATTATCTTTAAACTCATTTGTATACTGTTATCATATTCATTGTCTAGAGCAAAAATCATCAATTGAGATGTTTTCATCACAAAGATAGGAGGATTCGGAAACATACCTCATTTAGGTGTTGAGCAACAAGACATGTCCTCGTCTTGGATCTTTCATCATTCTCTTCACCACTATCGAACTAAGAACCCCAACCAAAAAATTGCTCTTTTGGTTCTTGTCTCTTGGTAGGCTTTGGAAATTCTCCAAAAGATGATTAGATCTCGCATCTACAGCACTTCCTTTCACTTTGCGTTTTTGTCGTCTCGGCTTCTTTGAAATGACTTTTGTCATCCAGGTTTGTTTTTAATCTACCTCGTTTCGCCCTTCCTCCCCCCCCCCCTTAAAGAAACTTCTTGAAGTCTTTTACCACCATGGTTACTCTTCGTCATCATACCGAAGTCGAACACTCTTCATCACTAATTCTTTCTTAGACTTTAAAGCAAGGATTTCCTTTCAACTTTTGCTTTGACTATTTCGAGAATCTTTCTTGATGATCATCTCATGGACTTTGAGGTTTCCAATGAGCTCATCAAGAGATAGTGATGTTAAGTCTTTTGACTCTTCAATCGCCGTGACCTTTGCTCTCCATTTAGGATGTAGAGCCCTAAGAAACTTCCTTACGTAGTTCTTACTAGAATAACCTTCATCAAGAGCTTTAAGACTAGTAATAATAGTATTAAATCTAGCAAAAGCACTATCTATAGATTCGTCTTCGGAAATGACGAATTGTTCATATTGTTGAACCAAAAGGTCGATCTTATTATCTTTGACTTGGCTATTACCTTGATGGGTGATTAACAAAGTTTTCCAAATTTCTTTTGCCGTATTACACATGAAAATTCGTTCATATTCTTTTCTAGGCAAAGCATTGTAAATAACCATTTTGGCTTCATTATTTTTCGCAAGCCTTCTTTTAAGATCATCAGTTTGTTTTTCAAAAGGGACAACCTCATCGAGTTTGGTTTCCGGATTTTGAATAATGGGTTGAAAATCACCATTGGTAATAACATGCCAAAGATCTAGATCTTTTGATTTAACATATGTCTCGAATCTATTTTTCCAATAAATAAAACTATCACTTTCAAAAAGTGGTGGTCTTTGCATAGATTGCCCTTCTAGATATTTGTCGGAATCCATAGATCGATCCAAGCTTTAAAATACAATATATTTTAAAAATCTTGAGTGACCTTGGCTCCTGATACCAATTGTAGGAAACTAGAAGGGGGGTTGAATAGTTTACCGGTTAATTTGACCGTTTTAAAACTTTGCTTATAAAATGCTTTGATTCGAGTTGTATGTCAATCAATCAACAATATGAATCACAACTAAACTATCTAATGTAATGAACTAAGTAAACAATAACAATATAGAGAGATAGAGAAAGAAACGATCAAACCAAGACACCAAGATTTATAGTGGTTCGGCTACGAAGCACCTCTTCGTTCCTACTCCACTCCCCGAGTACTCCACTCGAGATTTCACTATGTCAACAAGCTCCCTTTAGGCGGAGAAAACCGTTTACACGTCGCTTACTTTCTTTTCCGACACTAAGCTAGATGTCGAGTCCTAATCTTAGCTAGAACCAATCTAAGACTTCACTAAGTCTTTACACACTCACAAGATATATACTCTTGGATTGACACACAATCCAAATCACAAATACACAATTTACACAATTGGATCTACACACAATCCAATTTACACAACAACACAAAGTTAATATAATAAAGACTTGTGATCTTGAGGAGGAAGAAGGAGATCACTTAATAACAATTCGTATGTAGAAGAATACGATTGTTCTTCTCTTGCACTTGATTAGAAGAAGAAGGGAGGAAGAAAGAATTAATCACTTGAAACAAGATCAAGGTATGTTAGTGATTAAGATATGTGTTTTAGAAAGAAAGAAAGAAGAGAGAAAAGTAGATCTGAGAAAATTCGTGGCAAGAGGTTCTGTTTTTCAGATGGGGTGGCCCAGTATTTATAGGAGACAAAAAGAGCCGTTGTGCTGGCGGCGGTCCCGGCGGTCCCAAATATATTAGGGGGCCGCCAGGCCTATAAGGGGGCCGCCGTAGACTACGCTCCTCTTTTTGTCTTTTTGTGGGGAATGTGTTATCTGTTTTAGAACCTTCCATTTTAGGGGGAAAATCTGATTTCAAATTTATTATTTTAATAATACATTTCTTTTATAAATAAATATTTTGTTTTTATATTTTTATAAAAACACTTTTGTAGAAATGTAAGGTTTAAGAAAAATATTTTCTTAATCACTAATCATGTTTAATGATTTGTTTATCCATACCTTAAGTGATTAATCTTAGAATTTTATGGTTAGTAATTTATAAAAGTTTATTTTTATCGTAAACGTTTTTACATTTTGTTATTATCAAAACATCGAGAGGTCGAAAAATATAAATAACGTTTTTAGAAATTATTTGTATTAACAATTTTTATAACCCTTTTGCATGAATTTCTTTCAATTCTTTCTCTCTCTAGATCTCACTAAATCTCTCTAAACTTTTTTTTATCTTGTTTAACTGTGATCCAATCTTCTATCCTTTCCTTCTTCCCTTAAGTGCAAGAGAAGGACTTTCGTCATCATCAAGATACGAAGTTATGTAGTCTAGTTAGTTCATTTTTAACATATGTTACATATAGATCGAGTCCATGTCTTCCAATCTTTAGTAGTGTGTAGATCCGAATGGTGTGTATATTCGGAAGGGTTGATTGTGGGTTGGTTAGTATTTTTGGCCTTAAAATACATTAGTGTAGTGGTAGATTAGTTCTAGCTAAGATTAGGACTCAACATCTAGCTTAGTATTGGAAAATAATGTAAGCGGCGCAGTTTATGTGTTTAGGCCATAAAACACATAGTTTGTTATGTTGGGCCATAAAACATAACAGGTTTGGTTGTACCCGAATAAGAACTCGACATCTAGCTTAGTGTCAGAAAATAATGTAAGCAACTTGTATGGTTTTCTCCGCCGAGAAAGGAGCTTGTTGACTAGTGAAGTAACTCTCGAGTTGGGTACTCGGGGAGTGGAGTAGGGCGAAGAGGAGCTTCATGACCAAACCACTATAAATCATTGTGTCCGATTTGCATTTCCTTTCACTTATCTCTTTACGCTTTTATTTACATTTATCGCTTTACTTTTATATTTGCATTGTGTTCATGATTGTGTGGATAGGTGCGCATATTATGTTAATTGTGATTGTGTAGTACTTTGTAGTTATTATTGTGGTTGAGCTTGTATTGTTAAGATATGTGCTAGTTGTAAAACCTATTATCGACACTTCTCATATTACGTCTAACTTGATTGGCGATTTGATACAAAAGATTTAAAGTTTTTAAATGAAAATGTATTCGCCCCCCCCCCCCCCTCTACGGTTTCTGATAACGCCTAAATTATACATGTTTTCTATGGCGTTATTTGTATATATTTTATCATTTCTCATGAACTTTCGATAATTAATAGCTTAAATTGCTTTCAGGTTCACTTGAAGACCATCCGAGTTAGATAAATCAAATCAATACTTACACAGTAAAGAAACACACATTCCCAGGATAGATCAACAATCAAGCTCCATTGTCCCAAATGTTGCACCGCACTTCCTTCTGTGCTCCGCCCTTACCTCAAGTCAAAGACAGTCAAAATCGCATTTACTCACCAAGTACGACGCACAATTTCCTTTGTGCGCCGCACTTCCCACCTGATATGAAGAATTTATGAAGACTTTAATGCTACTGCATTTACACCCTAAGTACGCCGCACATATTCTCTTGTGTGCCGCACTTACTCAATAAACATTTAATACTTGTGCATTTAATCACCAAGTGCGCCGCATAATCTTTTGTGTGCGCCGCACTTTCACCCGAATATCAGCCTATAAATAGAGCCTCAAAATCTCTCATTTTCATATCAACAAACATAAAACATCATCACAAACAACAACCCTCTCACACAAACCTTTCTCTCCAAGCATAAACACCATATCTTTGGAGATTCAAGATCGAAGAACCAAGAACGAGGAAGAATATCATACTAGTATAATAAAAATAATAAAGTTTGTTATTGAAGCAAGTTATGTTATGAACTCCTTAGCCATGAGAGGCTAAATCTCTCATGACTACTCGGTGATGTTATGATAATGAATACGTGTTTGGTATGATCGTGATCTCTCTAATCTTTAGCTTATGTTGCAATCCTATTATATCTTATCTTGTCCATCTTTGCTTATCAACTTAAAATATATAATCATATCGGTATAGGTTGAGAGACCAGTTATGATCTATGTTGTTTTAAAGATTTATCTATGGTCTTTATCGTTTGTGCCGAGAAATCCACTTTCGTAAATTGATAAACAAATAAGCTTTGATATACAAGTAACTGATTATTTTTTTTTTTTTTTAAGTGACACATCTGGACTAGTTTAACTAAATATAAGGGTCTTGAGTTAATCAAGTTAGTTTGTGAAAACGTTTTCTGACGAGAAATTCTTTTTTATAAATTAAGGTTTCACTTTTGAGGTCTAATCATTTCCAACACTTATAAATTATTTTCAACTATCCGAGTAGTCATCTTTATTATCACTGGTACAACAAAAGTTACTTTCAAAATTGTTAAAGTCTATTTTCTTTTTGATTATTTGAACACAACTCAAATCCCTATCGACGACCTGGTCTTACCTAAAAAGATTATACTACATACGTGGGTTATACTTTTACCCGTGTGTTTCCCTATAATAAAATTGGTATTTTTAGTAATTATAAATTTAAAGCTTTTGAAACACATCAGTTTCCACAATACTGTTAGCAATAAAAGAGCCAAGCACAACTTGGATTCTACTTATATGTGGCACTGTCTTCTTGCTCATATAGGCAAGAAATGTATTAAAAAACTGCAACATGATGGGCTTTTAAAATCAACTGATGAAGAATCTTTTGATAAATGTGTATCTTGTTTATCGGGTAAGATGACAAGGAAACCATTTCTACATCATACCAAAAGGGCGACTGATCTTCTTGGAATGATACATACTAATGTGTGTGGTCCACTTAGACATGTTTCAAGACAAGGTGCTAGCTACTTCATTACCTTTACGGATGATTATAGTTGTTATGGCTATATTTATTTACTTAAACATAAACATGAAGTTTTTGAAACGTTCAAGGTGTTTAAGGATGAAGTGGAAAATCAACTTGGGAAGACTATTAAGCACTTTGATCAGATCGAGGAGGCGAATATATTGGTCAAGAGTTTAATGATTATCTGAAAGCTTGTGGAATTTTCCAGCAACTTACTCCTCCATATACACCACAACATAATAGGGTGTCTAAAAGGAGGAATCGTACTTTATTAGACACGGTTCGATCTATGATAAATCTTACAACTCTGCCGTTATCCTTTTTGGATTATGCTCTAGAGACTGTTGTACGCATTCTCAATATGGTTCCAACCAAGAAGGTTAATAAGACACCATATGAATTATGGTATGGAAAAGTCCTAATTTGTCTTACTTAAAGGTCTAGGGTTGTGAGGCTCTTTTGAAAAGAGATATGCCTGACAAACTCCAACAAAGATCTGTTAAGTGTATCTTTATAGGATACCCAAAGGAAACGATGGGTTACTATTTCTACTTCCCACCTGAAAACAAAAATTGTTGTTGCAAGGTATGCTGAATTCTTAGAGAAAAATCTTTTGTCTCAAGAAATCAATGGGAGGGCCCAAGAACTTGAAGAAATTCAAGATGAAGATACATCACCTTCTAAAAACACTAGCGACATTCCTATGGAGGTTGAAGGTTTCGAACCACCTCAAGAGGAAGTTGTTCCCATTCGTAGGTTCGCAAGGACACATCAGGCTCCTAATTTCTTATGTCTAAATGTAGAAGTGGAGAAGCATAGTTTGGGGGATATTAATGAACCCACTAACTATAAAGCTGCAATACTAGATCCAAAATCTGATAAGTGGGTCGATGCTATGAATGCGGAAATGCAATCCATGAAAGATAATCAAGTTTGGCGCTTGGTTGATCTTCCTCCTAATTGTAAGACTGTTGGGAGCAAATGGCTTTTTAAGAAAAAAACTAACATGGATGGCAATGTACACACCTATAAAGCTCGTCTTGTAACACAAGGTTTTACTCAAACCTACGGGGTTGATTATGAAGAAACGTTCTCACCCATTGCTGACATTAGAGCTATTAGGATTCTTATAGCTATAGCGGCATTTTATGACTATGAGATATGGCAAATGGATGTCAAAACTGCTTTCTTAAATGGATATCTTGATGAAGATATTTATATGGTGCAACCTAAAGGTTTTGTTGATCCTAATCATCCCAAAAAAGTATGCAAGCTTCAAAGATCCATTTATGATCTTAAGCAAGCATCAAGAAGCTAAAATAAAAGATTTGATGAGGAAATTAAAAGGTTTGGATTTGCTTAAAATCTTGATGAGCCATGTGTATATCAAAAGGCTAGTGGGAGTAATGTTACATTCCTCATCTTGTATGTCGATGGCATAATTATCATAGGAAATTATATTCTATGTTTACAAAGTGTAAAGACAATCTTGAAAAGTGTTTTGCCATGAAAGATTTAGGAGAAGCAGCATTTATTCTTAATGTTCCCTATGCTTCCATAGTAGGATCTATTTTGTATGCGGTGAGATGCACTAGACCTGATGTTACGTTCGCATAAAATATAACAAGCCGTTTTCAACAGAATCCAGGAGAACTACACTAGACTGCTGTGAAAACCATTCTTAAGTATTTAAGAAATACTAAAGACATGTTCTTGGGTTATGGTGGAAATCCTAAAGTTGAACTTCGAGTTGATTGTTATTGCGATGCTGGATTTTAAACTAATAGAGATGATACAAAATCTCATACAGGTTATGTCTTCGTTTTGAATGGAGGTGCAGTAGACTGGAAGAGCTCCAAGTAAAGTACTACTGCAATGTCTGCTATAGAAGCTGAATACATAGCTACTTCGGAAGCTATGATGGAAGTTGTTTAGATTAGGAAGTTTATTTCAGGGCTTGGTATAGTACCAACAATAAACAAACCTATTAAGATGTTTTGTGATAATTCAGCCGCACTTCATTTTGCTAATGAACTGGGGGTTTAGAAGGGCGCCACACACTACCATAGAAGATACCATTATGTTCACGAGTGTATTGAACTGGGCGAAATAAAACTTCTTAAAGTTCACACATATGACAATCTAGCAGATCCTTTTACGAAGGCTGTTAATACAAATAATGTCTAAAAAACGTTATTTATATTTTTCGACCTCTCAATGTTTTAACAATAACAAAATGTAAAAACGTTTACGATAAAAATAAACATTTTTAAATTACTAATCATAAAGTTCTATTTCTAAGATTAATCACTTAAGGTATGAATAAACAAATCATTAAACATGATTAGTGATCAAGAAAATATTTTTTTCTTAAACCTTACATTTCTACAAAAGTGTTTTTATAAAAATATAAAAAACAGAATATTTATTCATAAAAGAAATGTTTTATTAAAACATTACATTTTAAATTAGATTTTCCCCCCAAAATGGAAGGTTTCAAAACAGATAACACCTTCCCCACAAAAAGACAAAAAGAGAAGCGCACTCTACAGCGGGCCCCTTATAGGCCTGGTGGGCCCCTTATATATTAGGGACCGCAGGGACCGCCGCCAGCATAACGGCTCTTTTTGTCTTTTATAAATACTAGGCCACCCCATCTGAAAAACAGAACCTCTTGACACGAATTTTCTCAGATCTGCTTTTCTCTCTTCTTTCTTTCTTTCTAAATCACATATTTTGATCACTAACATACCTTGATCTTGTTTCAATTGATTAATTATTTCTTCCTCCATTCTTCTTCTAATCAAGTGTAAGAGAAGAATAATCGTATTCTTCTACATACAAATTGTTATCAAGTGATCTCTCTCTTCCTCCTCAAGATCAAAAATCTTCTTTATATTTACTTTGTGTTGTTGTGTAAATTGGATTGTGTGTAGATCCAATAGTGTAAATTGTGTATTGGTGTAATTTGGATTGTGTGCCAATCCAAGGGTATATATCTTGTGAGTGTATAAAGACTTAGTGAAGTCTTAGATTGGTTCTAGCTAAGATTAGGACTCGACATCTAGCTTAGTGTCGGAAAAGAATATAAGCGACGTGTAAACGGTTTTCTTCGCCTAAAGGGAGCTTGTTGACATAGTGAAATCTTTAGTGGAGTACTCATGGAGTGGAATAGGAACGAAGAGGTGCTTCGTAGCCGAACCACTATAAATCTTGATGTCTTGGTTTGATCGTTTCTTTCTCTATCTCTCTATATTGTTATTTTTTACTTAGTTCATTACATTTGATAGTTTAATTGTGATTCATATTGTTGATTGATTGATATACAACTTGAATAAAACAATTTTCTAAGCAAAGTTTTAAAATAGACAATTAACTGGTAAACTATTCAACCCTCTTCTAGTTTCCTACAAAGGCTTTATCTAAAAGAAAGCTTACTCAACGTGCTAGGAGCATGAGACTTCGTTTAGCTAGTAGTTTCATGTAAATCTGTGTTTAGTATTTGGATAAGGGATGTTAAGACAATTTATTTAATGATAAAGATACTTGTTATTTTGTTATATTTACTTTAAGTTGTGTCCTATGTATGCACGTTTAATCGGTGAATAATGTTTATTATTCTAAATTAGTCTGTTTTAGATTAACAATATGGGAATATTGTTAAATTAAGACAAATCTGAGTGATTGATGATATCTTGGATATTAAAGGATGGGTCCGCCAAACTCACATGATATTCATAAGATGAATATTAGACTTCCCAACTAACAAGATTATCACTTTATGGATCAGCATCATTAGGTGAATCTTTAAGTGATTTTGTTTACTAAATCCTTAGACTTGAGATGCAAGTAGGTCTTGCATATGTGGTTTATTATTCTTGATTTAGTTCTAGTTATCCTGAATAAGATAGCTAATAAGGGCTATTTCAAAATTAATTATGAAGCATGTGACACGGCACTTGTAGTCAATATAGAATTTGTTCCTTCAATAGTTGAAGTATGATGCCACTGGGCCCCTCATAAGGTTAACCAGATGTATGTGTGGCCACGCCCAAAAACTCATGTAGATATGTCTCAATGATTTTTTGTAATCATGATTAATCATATATATGAGAAACATAATCGTTAATTAATGGAATGACTATTGATCCATAACCATTTTTAACACGGTATCAGAAACAAAGGGATTGTAAATACATAAATCATTTATCTGTGACTTTATGAAACCACACTCGGATATTTCTGGGAGCATTGGCGTGTTGCTAGACGCTTACCAATGTTATTATATTATTTATACATCTCCAAGTGGGAGCTGTTGGATTATGTACACTTAAATTAATATATGTCCAGAAAATTTATTCGAGCCTACGGGGACGCACATGTTAATACGTAAAACAATTAATAATAAATTATTAAATGTAATATATTTAAGTGATAAAGCTTAACGAGCATTAAATATTAATATAAATATTTAACGGTAGTTATGTTAGTCATTAAATAGTTTAAAGACTAATATATAGGATTTATGGGATAAAGGAAAGTTTTGGTTTGTTTCATTTTCTCCCTTAGCCGATCGAACCACATCCCAAAGGAAGTGGGATTGCCTAACTTGCAAGCCAAGGTTAGGAGGCTATAAATAGAGGTTTAGGGTGTTTAGTTTTCTTATAACTTGAAAACCTAAATCTCTAAAACTCTCTCCTTCTCTCCTTCTTGCTCGTGCGATCGACCAAACATTCCCAAGGGATTCGATTCGTTGGTTTTTTTCAACAAAGAGAAACCATAAAGGTTTCAATAGTTGATTTCTTCAAGAACGCGGTGGTTTGGCTTTATCACTACTAGTACTAGCATACTTAATTGTTTGCTACGAACGTATTGTGTGTGTTAAAGTAGATAGATCTTACTTTAGATCTTGGGTGGTTAGTGCGTGGTATACAATTTATACACACGCGTATATTCAAGAAGGCGGTTACGTTAATTGCTAAAAAGTACATATTCTTGTTCTTTTTTTTAATTATATATTCTATACGTGTTTATATGTTTTGCGATGCGTACTCGTGATTTGAATTGGTCAATAGTTGTTAAAACCCAACTAATTTTTCATGCACGTTCTCTATTATTAGCTGTAAGCATTTTTTGTTTTAAAGCTCTTAAACATAACACGTTCTTATTTTATTTTATGCTTTCTCTTTTATATTCATAGGTCATGAGGGATATAATTGATGAATACATGGAAGAAATTAAGCATGCAAACTTGGCTAATCAACCTTCTCTTGACGCAACACCTTACATCAGAACCTTCTTCTATGATCAATGCACATTCCGATAAACATAGACAGCCGTTTATGGTGTGTGGCGATGTTGATCGATGTGTGACGATGAGGAGTTTAGGTTGGTGATTCATATGAACAATAATTAGTCATATTCGTGTTAAAGGTTGTACGCTCAGAAGCAGACGGGCGTTCTAAATGATACTAATTCATTCCTTTAATTTCTTCTGTATTTAGTGAAGTCTAGCTATAAAAGAATGGTTAAATAGGTCAAACGAGTTAAATGTGGCTCAAATTCTATTTTAATACGTATAACTTTAAAAATCGGTCTACAGTATTTATCAAAGAATATTATTATGTGATCTTAGTTGAATCGTTAATTATTTAAATGCTTTAAAATTTGACAAGAGAGAGTTGATCACTTATATTTAGGATTTTTGGTAGTGCATAAGTCAATCGCTGCATAAAAGGATGTTTTAATTTTGCTTGTAGTATTTGTACTTGATATATGTAACCACAAATGATCGTAGAAACTAGTAGCAACATTGACCTCACATTTCTTGCCTCCATGTCTGCCAAAACAAGCCCAATTGACCCGAGACCAAGCAATGGTAATGCAACTATTACGGTGTATGTGCAGTTACTAGGATTGTTGTTT